>PVKC010030374.1:0-14835 GCA_004027635.1 Crocidura indochinensis | reverse complement strand
ATCCTGGATATTGAATTATGGATCTGAGAGAGCAACATTAGAGGCGAGGGGTGAGAAGAATGACTAATGAGGGAAGTGGAAAGCCTGTCTAGAGAACAGGTGGGAGTGGGGTGGGGAGGAGGGAGATTTGGGACATTGGTGATGGGAATGTTGCACTGATGGTGGGGGGTGCTCTTTATATGACCGAAACCCAACCACAATCATGTTTGTAATCACGGTGTTTAAATAAAATACTATTTAAAAAAGTTAAGAAAAAAGGAGAAAGTAACATAGTAGCAGATGTGGAAAGTCAGGGGCACTTTGATGGTGGTGTTGTCCAGTAACATACATCAATATCATAGACATGAGCACCATTACTCATTACTCAGATTATAAAATTTTCTTAAATCTCTCAGAATATTACATTGGAATCTAAAATGCTATTTAACCACTTATTTTCTCTGTGATTTTCAATTTAATCTATGCTTTTCACTTTAGGCGTTCAAAAATATACTCTCCTATGTTCAGTATTATAGGGTCTTCTTGGAAGAAATCGTCCTATCAAAACATGTAAGTAAGCATGGGAATCTTTTCTAAAGAATTACTATAATTATTTCTATAACATGGTTACTGCACCTCACCACCACCGAAGTGACCTAGATAGGACCCCCACCATCCATATGTCACATCAAATCCTGCTGTTCCTTGCTCTCTTCTTCCCCCTAAACTCCATAATAATTGGCTATCTCAGTTTTATAACCTACAGACAAATATTTGTCATTGTTCCACACTTCCTATTTCATTACTTTGTTTTTCCAGGTATGACAGATGAGTGAGATAATCTGGTAATTGTCTTTTAAACTTCTGAAATATTTCACTTAACATGATACCTTATATGCTTGAGTATAAGCCTAGTTTTTTTCTGCACAAAATTTGTGTGGCAAAACCCGAACTCAGCTTATACTCGGTCATACAGGTTATGTGATAAGGTGAGCATGCACAGAATCAAATGAACGTAGTCTCCAGTCGTCTTCTGCCGTTTGCTGGAGGAGGTGGTGCTTCAGCTCAGTCCAGAAGTCACGGCTAAGCTGAAGAGGTAGGCGGCTGAAATGAACTGGATGCCACTCAACTATTTAACCCATAATATTCAATTATGTATTGAATTAAGCGAAAAAACCATTTAAGGCAATAAAGTCGTGTAAATAAATGTTTATAAATCCTGAATCCTTATGATCAGGGGTTTGAGAGTATAAGGATTCAGGATTTTTGACCATTTATTAACAATGTTTTACTGTCTTAAATTATTTATTCACTTTATTAAAGTTTTCATCAAATACTATGGGTTAATGGTTTATTAATGGCATACAACATATCAAATAATTATGCATTGTAAATATAATCATGTATTTATTTATTTACTGATTCCTCAATTATTGTAATTGTTTGGGGTATATAATTTTATTTTTAAAATTTACCAGTGGCTGCTGCATTTTCCACCTTGGTTTATACTCCAGTCACAAGTTTCCAAGTTTTTAGGGTAAAATTAGGAGAGTCAGTTTATACTCGTGTCAGCTTATACTCGAGAATATATGGTAACCTCTAGTTCCTTCTTAGTTTCAAAAGTGTACTATTTCAGCTTTTCTTACAGCTGCATAGTATCCTAGTTATTATATATGCAACAACTTCTTTAGTCATTCATCTACTTACTCTCTCATGGCCTTAATAGTTCTGAATATTGCATGTAAATGAATTATACTGTCCGTTATGTTTTTGTATTGGACTTCATGTACTTACCTTCAAATTCCTTCCCTATTGTAGCATAAGTCATCACGTACTTTTTATAGTTGAATAATATTTCATTTTTTAAACATTCACAATTTTATTTGTGAGTAAATTTTTTTCTATTTAGTATCCCATTTATTTACATAGATGAAAATATTGTTGTTTCTATCTTTGCTGGGGAGGATTGCCCCATACCTGGTTGTGCTCCAGATTTATATGACTGAATCGATCTATACTTAGGGGTCACTCCTAGTGGTATTCTCTAGGACTATATTGTGATGCTGGGGCTCAAACATGGGTCAGTCTCCTACAAAGCAAATGCCTTACCCCATATACTACCTTTCTTGTCCTATTTCTACTTTTACATTACTATGTAAATGCTTTTATGAATATTCATGTGCAATTTTTGTTGCTATTTGGGGGGGTGGGTCCATACGCACAAGTCCTTCGGCTTTTTCCTGACTCTGCTCAGAGATCACTCCTGGCAGTGCTTGGGGGACCATATGGGATGCTGGGTCAGCTGTAAGCAAGGCAAATGCCCTGCCTGCTCTGATCCTGTAAACTGATTTCTTATGTGATTTTGATTTGTTTTCTCCCAATGACTAATGATATTGATCATAATTTTATGTATGTGTTGGTCCTTGGTATGTATTATTTAGAAAAATGTCTACGCCATTCTTTTGTTCATTTCTAATATGGGATTGCTTGAGTTTTTTGTTATTGAATTCTAAGAAGTATTTATAGTAGTTGATAATAACATTGATCAGCTATATGAGCTGAAAATAATTTGCTGTTTTCATGGTTTTCCATCACTTTCTTTCAGCGTATATGAATGCACTTAATATTATTGTGGGTATCTAATTTGCTTATGCTTTTTGCTTTCTTGCTATTATATCTAAAGAAATAGGGGACTAGAAGTGACCTAATGACACTGGTGGAGAGTCTTGGGCAATATGGTAGTGAAAAAGGCATATTAATTTTGTACAAGAAGACCATAAAAACTAACATGATTATAATCATGTTCCCAAACTACAATAAATATTTTAAAATAAATAAATTATGGCCAAAACCAAAGTCGTGAAGATTTACCACAATGTTCTCTTCTGAGAGTTTAATAGCTTTGGCTTACATCTAAGTCTTTGATCCATGCTTAATATTGTTTGAGCTGGGTCATATTCCAATATTTTTATGTGATTGTCAAATTTTCTCAGCCCTTTATGTTCAAGACACAATTTGAAAAAATCTTAATTGATTCTCTGTGAGATACATACACAGTTACAAAGTTGTTCATAATTAAGTTTCAGTCATACAATGTTCTAATGCCCATCCTTTTACTTAATTGACTCACCATGAGAGACACAGTTACACATTTGTTCATGATTGAGTTTAAGTCATACAATGTTCTAATGTCCATCCTTTTATCAGTGTAAGTTTCCCACCACCAATGCCCCACAGTTTAAATACCTCCTCCATCCTTTCACTCTATGCCCACTTTTTTCCTTTTAGATACTGCAAAGATACAATTATCTACCTACTGAATCTTTTTGGCTCCTTGGTAAGAACCATTTGACAAAAATATATGTTTACTTGAGCTTTTCTATTTTAGGTTACTAGGACACACTCAGTGGCTGCTCAATGCTTGATGCTTGGGATTTACTCCCACCAGTACCCAGGGGACTATCCTGTGGCAGGAACCAAACCCACAATTCCTGCCCTATGTTTATCTTCATGTCAATAACGTAGATTTTTATTTCTCTACTTTTCTAGTTAGTAGTATTATATTTGTAAGGGGAAAAGTATTATATTTGTAAGGAAAAAAAGTAGTGGAAACTTTTGAGATAAGGTATTGTAAGCTTTATCTTTTTCTTTTTTTTCTTTTTCTTTTTTTGGTCTTTGGGTCACACCCTGCACGCTCAGGGGTTACTCCTGGCTCTATGCCCAGAAATCGCCCCTGGCAGGCACGGGGGACCATATGGGATACCGGGATTCGAACCACTGTCCTTCTGCATGGAAGGCAAATGCCTTACCTCCATGCTGTCTCGCTGGCCCCGCTTTATCTTTTTCTAAATTATTTAAAGTATTTTGAATATTGTGTAGTTCCATAGGAATTTTAGGAGTGACTTTCTTGTTTCTGAAGAAATATTTGAAGTACTGTCAAGATTATATTGGACCTGGATATTAATTTAGAAGTAGTTACATTTTAACACTACTAAAATTTCTAGTCCATAAATATAACATAATTTCTATTTATTCCATTTAAATTTATTTCAGAAATGTTTTTCATTTTCAGTGTATAAATCTTTCTTATTGTTTCCTTCATTTTCCCCTTTGTTCCTTCTTTACTCCATTTCTTTCTTTTTTCCTTCTTTCTTTACCCTTCTTTTTCCTTATTTCTTTCTCTCTTGCTTTCCTTTCGAATATTTTCTTTTTCATTTAAAGGAAATAAAAAGATAAGCAAGAGCTGAAGAGCGGAAAGAATATGGGGTTAAGGTACTTGATTTTTTTTAAAAAATCAAAACATCTCAGGAGACATTACATGACTCATTTGGCTAAGAACAGAATACGTGGGTAAATTTTTACTGCACTGCTAAAAAATGTCATTGCAAATATATTTTTTGTGTTTGGGAGGTAAATGTCAAGAAGTAATATGGTTGGTTCAAATTTTTACCTTTTAGAATGCTTTTGGGTCACATCAGCGATGTTCCGGGGTTACTTGTTACTCTGGACTCAGAAATAATTCCTGCAAAAAAGGGGGATAGGAAATAATCAGATATTTCTCTTAGGAAGACCAAAAGATGGACAACAGACACATGCAAAAACGTTCATCATCACATGTCATTAAGGAAATTAAAATCAAGACAGCGAGATATCATCTTACAGCAAGGATGGCACATATCAGAAATAATGGGAACAATCTCTGTTGCAGGGATGTTCTGAGAAAGGAACTCTCATCTACTGCTGGTGTGAATGCTGCCTGGTCCAACCTCTGTGGAAAATAGTATGGAGGATTCTCAGTAAACTCAAACTTGAGCTGCCATATGAACCAGCAATTCTTCTTTAGGGTATCTATACTCCGCACAGAAAAACATTCATCCAAAAGATATATGCACACTGTTATCCATTGCAGCACTAAGTACAACAACTAAGACTTGGAATAAACCTAGATGTCCAACATCAGATGAGTGGATCATGAAAATATATGGTACATATATACAATGGAATACTATGTAGTTGAAAGGAATGATGAAATCATGACATTTGCAGCAACATGGATAGAATGGGAAGGTATTATGTTAAATAAAACAACAGAAGAAAATAAATATAGAATGATATCACTTCTATATGATCTTTAGAATAACTACATGAAGTAATACAATGGTCTAAATTCCAGTTGTCTTGAATAATGTTGGCTCCAGTGTATAGCAAAAAGGAAAGAAACTGTGGACGAGGAGAAACGCAAATATGAAAAGATGGGAGCCGGTGGCCAAGTGGTTTCAGCTGCATTGGTATTGTAAAAAAAAAAAGGACAGAACTAAATATTTAAACAAAGGAAACAACAATGTAATAAAGGGCCCACACTTGAACAATCTACACTTAACATTGGTCTGTAATATTGGCATCCTGAGGCACAAGGGGGGTGGTACAGGATGCAGCTGGGGAACATTGGTGGAGGGAGGTAGACATAAGTGGTGGGATTGGTCCAATAGTATAGCTGAAACTCAGCTATGAAGGACTTTGTAATTCACAATGGTTTTAATAAATTTAAAATTAAATAATAAAAAATTTTACTTCAGCACTGTGATTGCTAAAAAGGTCATAGTTGGGTTTCTTTTTTATAATAATATCTTTATTTAAGCACCATAATTACAAACATTTTTGTAGTTGGGTTTCAGTCATAAAACGAACATCCCCTTCACCAGCGCAACATGGTTTCAGTCATCAAATAAATACCACCCTTCGCCAGTATAACTTTTTCCTTCACTAATGTTCCCCCTTTTCTTCCTCCACCACTCCAACCTGTCTTCCTGATAGGCATTCTATTTTGACCTTAATATCATTGTCATGGTAGTTGTTAGTGAAGTTATTTCTCTACACTGGTGGGAAGGCTGTTTAGTATAACCTGTCTAGAAAATAATTTTCCTCAAAAACCTGGAAATTGTGCTCCCATGTGATACAGCAATACCACTATTTGGAATATAATCTAGGAGCATAGAAAATAATATAAAAATGCCCTCTGCACTGCTATGTTCATTGCAGTGCTATTTGCAATAGCCAGAATCTGGGAACAACCCAGATGCCGGACAAAAGATGAGTGAGTAAATACATGGTAGTATACCTACACAGTGGAATACTGTACAGCTGTTTGGAAAAAATGAAGTAATGAAATTTGTCTATACATGGATGGACATAAAAACTATCATGCTGCGTGAAATGAAGATTTCTTTCTTTCCTTTTTCTTTCTTTCCTTTTTCTTTCTTTTCTCTATTTCCTTTCTTTCTCTTGTCTTTTTCTTCCTTTCTTCTTTTCTTCCTTCATTTCTTTTTTCTTTCCTTCTTTCTTCCTTTCTTTTTACTTTCTTTCCTAATTCTTTTTCTTTCTTTCCTCCTTTCTTTTCCTCCCTTTCTCTTTTTCTTTCTTTCCTTTTGCTTTTCTCCTTTCATTTTCTTTCTGCTTTCTTTCTTCCTTTCCCTCCCTTCTTTCTCTCTTTAGTTCTTTTATTTCTATTTTTCTTTCTTCCTTATTTAGTTCTTTTGTTCTTTCTTCCCCCTTTCCTGTTTCTTCCTTTCATTCTCTTTTACTTTCTTCCTTTCCCTGTTCTCCCCTTTCCTTTCTTTTTGCTTTCTTTCCCCTTTTATCTTTATTTCTTTCTCTTTTATTTCCTTTTCTCTTTCTTTTCTTCTTTTTTCTTCTTTCCTTTTATCTTTACCTCTTCACTTCCTCTTCTTTCTTTTCTTCATTTCCCTTCTTTCCTTTTTGCTCTCTTCCTTTCTTAATTCCCTTCCTTTTTTCTTTTCTTTCTATTCTTTTCCTTTTTCTCTTTTGCTTTATTTTTCCTATCTTCTTACTTTTTCTTTTTCTATTCTTTTTCTTTTTCCTCTTTTCCTTTTCTTTCTTTCTCTTTTCCTTTTTCTTCCTTTTTTCCTTTCTCTTTCCTTTTATTTATTCTTTCTTTTACTTTCCTTCCTTCTTTTACTCTTTTCTAATTCTTATTTTTCTTTCCTAATCCTTTTTTCTTCTTTCTTCCCTAGTTATTTTTCTTTAGTCCTTTCTCTTTTCTTTCCTTCTTTCTTTTTCTTCTTCCTTTTACTTCCTTTCTTTCCTCCTTTCATTCTTTCATTCTTTTTTTACTTCCTTGTTTTCTTTCTCTTTTCCTTTTCTTCTTTCTTTCTTTCTTTTTTTTTTCTTTGGTTTTTGGGCCACACCCAGTGACGCTCAGGGGTTACTCCTGGCTATGTGCTCAGAAGTCGCTCCTGCAGGCACAGGGGACCATATGGGAACCGGGGGATCGAACCGTGGTCCGTCCTAGGCAAGGCAGCAGGCACCTTACTTCCTGCGCCACCTCCCGGCTCCCAACTTCTTTCTTTCTTTGTTTTGTTTTGCCTTTTTGGGGAAGGGGGTCACACCCGGTAGACCTCAGGTGTTAGTCCTGGCTCTATGCTCAGAAATCGCCCCGACAGGCTCAGGGGACCATATGGGATGCCAGGACTCGAACCACTGACCTTGTGCATGCAAGGCAAAGGCCTTACTTCCATGCTATCACTTCGACCCACTCTTCTCTCTTCCTTTCATTCCCCCCTTTCTCTTTTATTTCTTTCTCTTTTTCTTTTTTGTTGGGGGGGGTTGGGTCACACCCGGCAGTGCTCAGGGGTTACTCCTGGCTCCATGCTCAGAAATTGCTCCTGCAGGCACGGGGGATCATATGGGGCACCGGGATTCGAACGAATGACCATTTGCATTAAAGTCAAACGCCTTACCTCCATGCTATCTCCCGGGCCCATTTCTTTCTCTTTTTCTAATTCTCTTTTCTGTCCTCCTCTTTCTTATTCTTTTCCTTTCCTTCCCCTTTTCTTCCTTCATTTTCTTTCTTCTTTTTTATCTTCTTTCATTCTTTCTTTTCTCTCTTTTCTTTTCTTCTTCCATCTTATTTATTTTTCTATCTATCTCCGTTTCTTTTCTTCTCTTTCTTTCATTTACATTGACATTCTTCCTTTCTCCCTCCTTCCTTTTCCTCTTTTCTCTTTTTTCTTGCTTTCTCATTCCTTTCCTTTCTCCTTTCTCTTTCCTCCTTTCTCTTTTCCTTTCTTTTTCTTCTTTCATTCTTTCTTCCTTTTACTTTTTTCTTCTTTCTTTCTTCTTTCTTTTACTTCTGCCCTACATTTTTCTTCTTTTTCTTCCACTTTTTCTTCCTTCCTCTTTTTTCTTTTCATTTCTTTCTCTTTCCTTTCACCCTTTTCTTTCTTTTTTCTTATTCTTTCTTATTTCTTTCCTTTCCTCCTTTCTCTCTTTATTCCTTTCTCCTTTCTCTCTTCTTTCTTTTCTTCTCTCTCCTTTCTTTTTTTTTTTTTTTTTTGGTTTTTTGGGTCACACCCGGCAGTGCTCAGGGGTTACTCCTGACTCCATGCTCAGAAATTGCTCCTGGCAGACACGGGGGACCATATGGGGCACCGGGATTCGAACCGATGACCTATTGCATGAAAAGCAAGCGCCTTACCTCCATGCTATCTCCTGGGCCCATCTCTCCTTTCTTTTTTCTTCCTTACTTTCTTTTCTCCTTTCCTTCTTCCTCTTTCATCCCCTTTCTCTCTTTCTCTCTCCCTTTCTTTCTTCTTCCTTTCTTTTTCTTTCTCTCTTCCATCCTTTCTTTTTTCTTTCTTCCCTCTTTCTTTCTTTTCTCTTCCTTCTTTTTTTCTTTCTTTTTTTTTCTCTACCACACCAAGAATTACTGAAGAGCTACTTCAGACTTTATATTGATGGGTTGCTCCTGGCCATACTTGGGAATATGCTGTGACTCGAATGACCCTCCTACATATAAAATAATATCTCAGCCCATTAAAATCTTTCCAGCTTGATAAGATTATTTTATGTATTTTTTATTATTTTGATGCTTTTATAAATGTGCTTATATTCTTAATTTACCTTCATATTTCTTATTTCCATTTTGCAATATAACATATGTAGCCAATATTCTGTTTTTATTTTATCCAAAAACTTTGTTAAAGTTGTTTAAGTATCTCAGTTGGAGTTTGTAGATTAAAATTTTATATCTGTAAGATCATTTCTCCTTTGTAAGCAGAGAACTCTATATCTTCCTGTCCAGTTTGGATAATTTTTATGTTTTTTTCTTGTGTAATTTCACTACCTAGATCGCAGCACAATGTTGAATAGAAATAGCAATAACAGATTTGTTTAGCTCCTGGTTTTACAGGGGAAAGCTTTCATTTACAGCAAATTATATTAGCTCTGAATTTTTTGTATTGTCCTTTTGCTTATAGAGGAGGTTTCATTCTATTCCTTGTATGTTAAGTGCTTTTTACTACAAAAGGGTGTTGAAATGTGATGAATGCTTTCTCTGTATCTATTGAAATTGCATGTGTATTTTCCCCTCATTCTATTAATGTACTGTATCACAAATGACTGAATTTCTATTGTAGAACTACTTTTATTCCTATTTATATCCCATTTGATAATGATATAAAATCATTTTAATATGCTGCTAGTTTCATTTTCCAGTATATTAATATTTCTACTACAGAATGAATGTTTTTGTATCTATATTCATGAAAGATGTTGTTATATTATTTTAAAGCTGTCTGACTTTAGTATGAGCAAATTATGGCCTAAAACAATGAATGTTTCTCCTTTAAATTTTCTTTGAATTTGTGTTAGTTCTTAAAATATCTCTAATAACCACTTCTGGTCCTATAATTTTACTTATGAGTAGTTTTATTTTTATTCAAATAATTATCATAAATTTATTCATATTTTTACTTTAAATCAGTTTCTATCATTCTAAAAATCTATTTACCTTATATAGGTTATCCAATTTATCAGCATGCAACTCTTTCATAGTGTTCCCTAATAAAACTTTTATGATTCTGTTTGTTTTGTAATAAGAGCCTCACTTTATTTTTAATTTTGACTTGTCTGTGCCTTCTTTTTTTTGGTATCACTCTAACTAAATGTTTCTCAAATTTGTTGCCACTTTCAAAAGCATCACATTTTGGTTGTTATTTTTTTATAATTTTATTTTATGCATTGTGATTTGAAATGTGGTCAATGTTAGGGTTTCATACATGCAATTTTGGTTGTTATTTTTTATAATTTTATTTTATGCATTGTGATTTGAAATATGGTCAATGTTAGGGTTTCATACATGCATGTGCCAACATCAAAATCTCTAAAGAAGTGTTGGCTTTCCTCCACCATTAAGTCAAAGCCCCTCTCATTATATCACTTCCCCATCTCTACACCATGATTAACTAAGTTCTGTACACAAGTTATCAGATTCTTTTGTTTTATATCATTTGTTAGTCCTTGACTAAGCTTGACTATATACCATATGTGTGGAGATAGATAGAGAGAGAGAGGGAGAGAGAGAGATCATTCTGCATATATGTTCCCATCTACATAGCAGCAAATTACGAGATCCCAGTCTTTGCTTTTAGCTAGGTAGTATTCCATTGGGTATATCACATAGTTGACTTATCTAGTTACATTTTTTAGGTTTTTGTTTCTGTACTTTTGTTCTCAATTCTATTTACATATTTATCTATTTATCACCATTTTAGTGTTCATAATTTTATGTGTTAGTTTAGGTTTAATTAGACATCTCAGAAGTTCCTTAAGTTGTAAAATTAGGTCATTGATATAAGTTAATTTCTCTTTTTTCTAAGGTAGACATACACAGAAATTTTCATCTGAGTGAAACAAGTCAGAGGGGTAGTTAGACAGAATAGTCTCACTTATGTGTGGAATTTAAGAAAAATAAAAGACAGTATGTTAATAATACCCAGATATAATAAAGATAAGGGCCAGAAGAACCAGTCCATGATATCAAGCTTACCACAAAAAGTGGTGAGCACAGTTAGAAAAATAACTATAGTAATAACTATCATGACTCTACAATGTCTATATCAAAGACAGTCAGGGGATGGGGGACTAGGGAGATGGTGGGGCACTGGTGGCAGAAAAATTGCACTGGTGATGGGTTGTTCATTTTATAATTGAAACACAACTACAAAGATGTTTGTAACCATGGTGTTTAAATAAAAATATTATTAAAAAAAGAAATTTTCATCTGAGCACTGTTTTCTCTCCATCCCATGTTCGCTATGATTTAAGTTTTATTTACTATTCTGAATTAATAAAAATGGGAACATCAAACAACAAAACTGATAGTTTTCCATCTACTTTATAAAAATGTTGAAACAGTATGAAAAATTTGTCATATTTTAAATCTTCAGTGCCCCCTACCCCCATTGTACCTTACCTATATGGTCTTCAAGTTATCTTGCATGGACTATGTTCAAAGTCCTTTTATTCTAAACTTGTATTTGCTAATTAAGGCCTTCTATTTCCTTCATCCTCCTCTTCTCTAGGTCTATATCTATTGTATTCTGAATCATTTTTATTTCCCTGTTGACTTGTGATGTAAATAACCTTTTTACATATCTATTCCCCAGTACTATGTCTTCTTTGTCAAACAATCAAATAGAACATTTGCTCCTTTTGATCTGGTAATTATTTGCTTAATATTAAATTATATTAATGTATCATATATTTTATATTAATTCCTTATCATACTGATGCTCGGAAAAATATACATTCTATTCTAAATGTTGTCTTTATATTTTCTGATTGTTTCTTTGCTGTGGAGAAGCCTCTTAGATTGATATTTTCTAATTGTTGATCATAGTTTTTACTATTTGTACTTCTTTTTGTTGTTTTTGGCCTATACTCAGTATATTCCTGACTTTGCACACATGGATCACACCTAGCAAGCTTGGGAAACTATATGCAGTACTGGGAGATCAAATCCCAGTCAGCCAATTGTAAGTCAAACACACAGACTCCTACTATTTGTACTTTTGATGTCAAATTCAATAGTCTCTAGGAACATTGTGAAGAGTTTACCCCTAGTTTCTCTCAGGAACTTTAAAATATCAGGTTTCACATTTAACTATATTCAACATTTCGTTTGATTTTTAGCTACTGTGTATGCAAGAATGGGCACCAATTTTATCTTTTGCATGTGGTTATGAAGTTTCCCTAACACCATTAATTGTTTATTTGTTAGATATTATGTATTTATTTGTTGTTATTTATTATTGTTTCTTTGAGATATTTCTTTGAAAACATTTTTATTTTATCTATTTTAAATGTATTGGTGGAGAGTTTCTCCCAAGCAGTTCTCGGGAGTTCTGCAATTCTCAGCCAGTCAGGTTAGGGTTAAATGCAAGGACTTAAGATCCTGATGCTCTTTTGACTCTGCAGTGCTGGGTGATTATATGGGCTCTCCTGGCAGTACTCATTGATCTCCAGAACCCCATACTTGGTGGTGCTTCAGAGGCTTCCAAGACTATACCTAATGGTACTTAATGGATCATCTAGTACTTGTGATCAAACTGGGGTAGGTCACATGCAAAGTATGTTATGTAACCCCTGTACTATCTGGTTTGAGATATTTCATTTTCCTATTGCAAGAATTTATCTCCATAACTTTCCTCTATTTTATTTTTTACTTTATTTAAAGAAAATGCATCACGTAGTTGACCATAATATATTGTTTCCTGATAAGTGAAAGCAAGTTATTGAAAAAAAGAAAGAAGAAAAAAGAAAAAGGAAGAGAAAAAAGAAAATTTAAGAAGAAAGAAATATAGAAAAAGTACAGTGGTAAGCACATTTGTGAAAATCATTGTATCTTAAATGAAGTCATTAGTACAATGACAAGTTTAGTAAGTTCTTCTTTGTTCCCCATTCTATTAAATTGATGTGTCCGTACAGGGATGACATCAAACAAATAAAGTTGTCCAGAAATTCAAAGCATTAATACTTGATACTGCAACTTCTAGGGGGTGTGTGATCAGCTGCCCGGATTATTGTATTTTTAGCTCTTATCTTAAAAAAATTGCTTACTAAACCGTCTGCTATTGTATTAATTATATTATTGGAGATAAAATAATTTTCACAATTATGCTTTCCAATGAACATTTTTTCTTCTCTCCCATTTTATTTTTTAGTTTTTCTTTCTATTTTTAATACCTTTGTTTTCACTTTTCTTTAAACAACTGTATTATGATCAATTATGTTAACTAAGTGATGCATTTTCTCTAAATAAAAAACATTTTAACCTTGGAGCCATGAAGATAGTACAGGCATCAGGTACATCTGATATAAGTTCAGAATCTCAGTTTGATATCTAGCCCCTGAATATCAACAGTGCAGAACTGGAGGTCTTGAAATACTGCTATCAGAGATACTTGTGGTCCACAGTTGTGTAATTCATTGGAAACAATAATATTTGAGTCCTACATTAAACTGTGTGACTCAGCTGGCCTTGGATTGCCAGAATTGATCACTAGGCCATCTGAGAACTTCTTGGGTTTCCTTCCAAATTGTTGAACTTTTTCTGTATATTTTTGGGCCAAACCAGATGTGCACAGGGTTTTTTGTTGTATCTGTGCTCATGGATCACTTCTGGTGTTGTCATGGTGTAAATTAGGGTCAAGTCAATGTCTGACTACTGTACTGTGTCTGAGCTCCAATTTTTAAATTTTGAAGTTATTCATGATTTTCACACCACTACTATATTTAAAATAATATTTAATAATATGTAAATAATATTCAAATAATATATTTTCAAAGTAAATGAAACTCTCAAATGTTACCTCTCTCTTTTGACCTGCAAAACTTGTGTCAAAACTATAGTCTGCATAGTGTTTCCTTGTACTTAATTTTACTTTTGCTATTTTGAAGATTTCTGATTTTTCTTTGAATTTGATAAGTTAGGTGCTTTAATCAAAGTACAGGAGAAAGGCATTTGCCTTTCACATAGCTAAACTGGATTTGATCCCCAGAATGACATATGGTCCTCATATCATTCCCACCAAGAATGATAACTGAATAGATAAACAGGAATAGGCCCTGAACACAGGTATGTGTTGATCTTCAAACTTAAAAAACATGACATTTTAATTATTTTAGTTATTGCTGTAGATCTACTTCAAGTCATCTGTGTGCCACAATTTTTAGGATTTTTAAATATGAATGTTTCTTCATGTGCTTGGGAAATCTTTAATAACCTATTTTTTTTTTTTTTGCTGGGGTGCCAGAGATAAAATCCAGGACATCATAGATGCAAGGCATGCTTATACCTAAACCACATACCTGCCTTTGATTAATTTTCTTTAAATAGGCTCTGCCTTTCCTCCTGAGACACTTAGAATGTGTCTTTTAATCCACTTCAAGTTGCTAAACCATATTCACTCTTACTCTCTGAATTGATTATTTCTACTAACCTGTATTTTAAAACTGATCCTTTATTCTACTTTATTTAATAAGGTCTTGAGCTCCTACATTTTAATTTTTGTTATGATTAACCTATAGTTTTATGTCTTACTTATATTGATAATATTATTTTTATGTTTTGGTAGACATTTTCTTCATTCTATGTTGTATTATCTCAGTGAGCATCTTTATGAGCATTATTTTGAATTCTTCACTGGAAAATCACCCTTCTATTTTATTAGTGATAGCTTCTAGAAACCTTTCTTGTGCTTTTTAAAAATCATATTTCTTGATTCTTTATTTTATTTCACTCTCTGCATTGGTTTCTGTGCATTATTTAAAACAGTCACCTCTGTCTTGATATAGTGACATTCTCTAGAAGATGAATCTGTCTGGTCAACCTAGCCTAGGATTTGTTGAGATCTGTCAATGACATAAAGGTGATGGTAATACCCACATGGTCATTTAAACTTCCATAGAACTCAAAATGCCTTGCTCTTCAGCACCCCCTAGTAATCATTTAAAGTCTGACCTTTAAGTAACACCTTGGGAAGTCAAGGACAATGG
>PVKC010030373.1:0-14833 GCA_004027635.1 Crocidura indochinensis | reverse complement strand
GAGGTTTTTTTTTTTTTTTGCTGTTGTGCTTTTTTATAGTTGCTCGTTTTGGAGGGGTTTTTGTTATTTTTTTGGTATTGGGTTTTTTGTTGTTGTTTTTCTTTTTTCCCTTTCTTCTTTTAAATTGATATTTATAACCTCTAGCCAGTGGTCCTCAAACTACGGCCTGCAGGCCACATATTGTATTTGTTCCTGTTTTGTTTCTTCACATCAAAATAAGATGTATGCAGTGTGCATAGGAATTTGTTCATATTTTTTTTTTTTACTATAGTCTGGCCCTCCAATGGTCTGATTTAAAAGTTTAAAAAGTTTGAGGATCCCTGCTCTAGACGCAATACTTCCAGTTTTTTTTTCTTTATTTTTCCTTTTCTTTTTTTTTTTTTTCCAACAAAACCATATAACTCGAATCATCTTTTTCTGCCTCTTAACTTGATTGGGGGGGCTGGGGGTGGATAGTACCTGGACCAAGCAGTCATATGAACATTGAATAGAAATAAAAAATGATTAGATTTAAACTCCAAACCCAAAATCAACGACAACAGAATTGATACCCAATCTACAACAAGCTGTACACTGAAGGGACTAGTTACACTAGCAAGTCCAGGGGTAAAGTGGGGAGATATGGGATACACACTGGGAACAGGAATGGAGGGAGGATAACAGTGGTGATGGGAATGCCCCTGATTCATTGTCACTGTATAACTTAAATATTATTGTGAAAGATTCATGATTCACTTTGGTCACAATAAAATTTAGAATTATTTTTTAAAAAAGTGGAGTTTACACATAGTGTGTAGCAGTTACTGACAACACTTTACATTGCTTAGGATTTAATAGTATTTTCTTAAGTAGCTTCATCAGTTTCTCAAGAAAATTGACTGTGTTACCTGGAAATGTTAAATCTAGGTTTCTGACTTCAGAAACCATATCATCTTGAACGATCTCAGTGGCACAATAATAGGGAGACCACATGCTAGACCACAACAGTAAAGGACTTTGCACAGTTGAAACCTTGAACAAACATGTTTGAACTGCATATGTCCATGATATATTGCAAGGTTTAACAGTCATGGAATCAACCACCAACAGATGACAAGTACAGAATTTGCATGTGTTGAACACATTGTCTATGGAAAGCCAACTTGAAGTTGTGTGTGGATTTTCCACTACACTGCAGCCAGAACTACTAATTCTCCTACTTTGTTTAGATTCAAACATATTTCATACCTAAGGATTCAGATTTGGGATAGAAGGTTCTCGGTAAAATCTGAAAAATACCAGTATTTAATTGATTTGTTATTTAGGATAGAAAAGCCAATTATCTAAGCTTCATTTGAACATATAGTCTATTTTTATCCTCCAGAATACTTATAGCATGTGAAAAAACATTTGTATCTTGTCTGTAGTAACTATAAAGTACACCAATACTATAAGAGCTATAAGATTACCTTCCGTGATGTGGCTAAAGGGATATTGGAGCTGGTAAAGTGAGATAGTACAGAGTGTAAGGCATTTACCTTACATGTGCCTGCCCAGAATTGAATCTTCAGCATCCCATATAGTTCCCTAGCCCCAGCAGGGCTGATCCCTAAGTGTAGAGCTCAGAGTAAATAAACTCTGAGCACCACTGGAATATGGCACCAAAACTAAAAAAATAATAAATTTTTTTACAGAAGTAAATTTTCTGTAATCTTTTTTGTTTTTTCTCTTTGGTCCACACTTGGCAGTGCTCAGGGATTACTCCTAGCTATGCACTCAGGATTCACTGAGTCAAACTACACAACTTAAGACATCCAGCTGTAGTATTATTGTGTGCCTGAATTTGCTTTGCTTTAAGTGATAGCAGATGTTGAATGTAGGACATATTTCTGCGTGAGACCATAGGAAGTGATCTGTGTATAAATATATATATATGGGCCATTTTTTAAATAGCTAATTTATGGGCATGCATTTATGGACCAATCAAGTGACAGTTTATAACCCTTTAACTTTTTTTTTAATAGAGAAAAATCTTTGCCGAAAATGCAGTGAAAATTGCAAGACATGTACTGAATTTCATGACTGTACAGAATGTAGAGATGGACTAAGGTAAGAGAATAAAGGATTTCACATTACACTGTTCTAGGAACTTCCTGGTGCAATGAACTGAAGAACAAATACACATGTGAATAAATAACTGGCATACCACCTAGCCTTGGCTTCCAAACACTTGATTCTTATTTGCATGATCTCAACCATTATATGTGACAAATTTAGAGGTCTTCTTGGATAAGGAGTATCATTTCCTTTGTGGAGAAGGACTCAGATTCAGATAAATAAAATGGTCATTTAAAAGGCTTTCTTCTTGCTTTTTTGACCCACAGAGTGTCAGTCAGCATTACTGTGTGGGTAATAGCAATGAAATATATTTAATCCCCTTGATTTATTATTTTGATGGTTGGAGACTATTCCCTTATCTTTACTCTTCTCCTTATAGCCAATCATTTTCTTATCTTAAGTACTTCAGGCATGATTCTATTATGGCCTGGTAAAGAAGAGAGTTCTCTTCCAGAGATGTTTTTCTTGAATGAATGACTTGCTCATTGCTGTAGCCAGATGTTGATATTCAGCAAGAGAATAAAATGTAGCTCAAATTAACTAGGTAGCCTCACAGAAGGTCAGCTGCTCCCTTCTGTTGAGTGAGGAGTTGGACTCTGGATTTTTAAAAAATACCTAGAATTCTGCTGCATTTTATTTATATGTATCGATCATATCTTTAGTCTAACTTTGATTAGAGGTGACATACTAGTAAATCAGGCTCTTTCCAGACCGTAATTTTTCATGTTAATAACATAAGAATCATTTTTGTTTTCTTATCTGTAACTTTTTATTTCCATAAATGAATTCCTTCTAAGTTTACTTAGAACCTTCCATCTCAAATATCAATGTTGTTAGCCAGCTAATTCCATTAGGAAGAGGAGTTGAATAGAGGATGTTGATGTGTACTCTGATTTATTATTTGTGTGAGGTTGGCCAGGACATGGCCTCTCCTCTATGCTGGATTTTGACGAGGGCCTTACATGGAATATATGTGTTCAACTGCTGAAACCATCCCTAACTCCTGTCTCTGCATTTAAAATATGCTGCAGGCCTGAAAAGCCAAAAGGATAGAGCACCTTGCATGTTCTAGGACCTGAGTTTGATCTCCAGCAGCACCAGTGGGACTAGCCTGGTGGCTAATCTAAGGTATCACCAGGTATGGCCCCAGGCCCTACTGGTAATACCTTATTTAACAAAAATAAAATTCATCAGTATCCCTTTGATACAGCAAATATACCAGTAAAGTTTATTTTAATCTAATATATCAAAGAATTATTACTTTAACATGAAACAGTACATTTTGTTGTTCTCCAAAGAATTGGAAAACAGGTTTATATGATGCCAATAAAGCTCACCTCAGTTCAGAGAACTGATGAAAAATGCTTGTTAGACTTTACAGAGTTTTGCAAAAGTAGTACATTTCCAATAGCCAAGTCCTGAACTATGTGTCACTTTTTAATTTTTAAACTGAAATTGATAAAAGTTTTAAATCTCATTCCTTGACCATATTGTTCACTTTTCAAGTGCTCAGGAGCCATGAATGCATGAATGGTGCAAAATTGGGTCTTGGCATACAGGAGTTAGGGGTGAAGCTCAGTCCATCGTGACCCTCAATATTCCCACAGCCTAGAGGCAGCAGAAAATTCAAGGTCCTTGTGACTATGCTTATTGTATGCCCTACTCGATTCATTCCTTCATACAAAGCTGCCTCTGTCTTCTGATGACTAGATGCCAACTTCAGAAGTAACATTCCTTATTTCAAAATAGGGCCACTCATTTTAACACCTCTGATAAGCTTTTCCCTGGTTCTGTTGGCTCCCACTAAAAGGTCCATTTACTGCAATGCTTTTTTTCCCCTTGCTGTAGAGAAAAAGAGCTGTTGCATCTTGGACCCTTAGAGTGCCTTTCACTCCACTCTATATATCCTTTGTTACACCAATTCTGCACTCTACTCCTTGATTCTTCCAGCTTCCCTTCAGGGCTGCTGAAATTGGTCATTGGCCTCAAGAGACCTGAAAAGATTTTGCTAGAAACAACCACAGACCAATCTTATACATAGAAGACTGGTAGATTAAAATGTTTACAGTACTAGTCAGGATACTTCATCTATTTTGTTTTTTGTTCTTTTCAAGATTCTTTGTAAACTTGAAGAGTATTTTTTTTTTTCGTTTTTGGGTCACACCCGGCAGTGCTCAGGGGTTACTCCTGGCTCCATGCTCAGAAATTGCTCCAGGCAGGCTCGGGGGACCATATGGGGCACTGGGATTCGAACTGATGACCTTTGGCATGAAAGGCAAACGCCTTACCTCCATGCTATCTCCTGGGCCCCGAAGAGTATTTTTTTTATTAAAATTCCTGTTATTGTCAAGCATAAGCAAGGACAAGATAGCAGAAGGATTGAAACTGCCTATCTATAGCTAACTTGGGCCATCACACTGTCCCCAAAGCATCCCTGGTAGAGCCCTAGAAGTGTTCCCTGGATACCAACACTTATGTAGTCTGGGTAACAGTTGCCCATAATATGTTAAAGTTAGAAATGCTTAAAAACCATATTTAGGGGGCCGGAGAGACAAGATGGAGGTAGGACATTTGCCTTGCATGCAGAAGGATGGTGATTCGAATCCTGGCATCCCATATGGTCCCCCAAGCCTTCCAGAAACGATTTCTGAGTGGAGAGCCAGGAGTAACCCCCGAGCACTGCTGGATATGACCCAAAACAAACAAAATCATAGTTAGGCTCCTCCTGTGAATCATGCTGGGAATTGAAAGGGAGTATTGCCATTTAATAGAAAGAGATTTTTTTTTACTTTGTTCTGATTGTATTTATGTAATTCTCTTGTTTGGGGTCACATGTGACTGTGCTCAGGATTTACTCCTGCTCTGTGCTTAAATACCATACTCAGGGGACCATATTTGGGGGCAGAGATGAACCAACATTGACCATGTGCAAATCAAGCACTCTGGGTCTGGAGCAATAATACAAAACAGCATATACAGTTTTGCCTTATACAAGGCCATCCTGAGTTTTATCCTCAGCATTTCATATGAGCTCCTGAACCTCACCAAGAAGTGATCTCAGCACCAAGCCTGAAGCAAGCCCTGAGCATCACTGGGTGTGGCAAAAACAAACCAAAAAAGATAGGGCCCCATCTATTGTCCCATCTCTCTGGCCTGGCTGTATTTATGAAGACAAATCAGAAAAACAAGTTTTGAATATCTTATGCAGCTAGGTCCGGTAATGAAGGCATAGATAATTTTAAAACGTCCAGCAGAGCAAGAGTGTTTTCACCACTCTTGGGCTTATCCCCAAAACTTTTCATATGTGTATATGCTACAAGCATTATTAAAGCCATAGAGAAGTATTAAGGACAAGAGGGGAAATGGAAAAATGAGGACAAGGGCTGTTTGTTCTTTTTTGAAGCATGGTCAGATCCTCAGAGCAGGGGTTGGGGCACTGGACTGAACATATTAGATGGGAGGGAGGGAGCATTGACGCCTCTTTAGCCTTGGTAATAAGTCTCTCTCTCTCTCTCTGCCTTCAGTCTTCAGGGATCTCGCTGCCATATCACCTGTGAGGACGGATGGTTTTTCAATGGACAGGACTGTCAACTCTGCCACCGTTTCTGTGCTACTTGTGCCGGTAACAATTCGAAATGCTTGTGTTCTCTTTCAGCCCTGCTCTGGCTTGTCTGTGGCTCTCACCATCACTTCTGTAAGCCCACTTTATATTTCTGAGTAGTTGCTGGTGATGCAACTTTCTTTTCTGCTAACCATAATTGTGCTTTTTTAGCAAAACTAACTGTACTCAGTGTGTCCTTGAATTTCCCTGGGCACCTCTTTCTCTTCCCAGAGAGGTTGGGTGTTTGGGGGACAATAGTTTAATTTTAAATTGGTGCGGTTTTTTTTTAGATTGCAGAAGAATGTACACCCACATGACCAATCTTAACATGGTTCCTTCCTTCCTGAAGTTTGGTATTTGTTTTCTGCATCTTTCTTGATTTCCAGGGGCAGGCACCAGTGGGTGCATTAACTGCACAGATGGTTACTTCATGGAGGAGGGGAGGTGTGTACAGAGCTGCAGTATCAATTCTTACTTTGATCACACTTCAGAGAATGGATATAAAACCTGCAAAAAGTAAGTAGCTTTGTCCCTGAAGGACTCACTTTGGGTTATGGGGCCTCTTACATGACTGTCTTCATAAATTCAAACTTGAAAATTTAATGATCGAATCAGACTTAAGCCAGAAGCTCTGCGCATTTACTACCCCATTGCTTTTATCCGTCTTTGATATTTGGTTTGGGGGCCTCAAATGAGTGTCTTAAAGTTACATTTTTATTTTAAATACATGCTACCTCCCCTTTAAAATTAATCAACAAGGCTAGAAAGAAAGTACAACAGATAGGGTGCTTGCTTTACATGCAGTCTGCCTGGGTTCAAGCCCTGGCACACTGATGGTCTCCTAAGCCCCACCAGGAGTGATCCCTTAGTGCAGGGACACTGCTGGATGTGCCCCCACCCAAAAGAAAACAAAAAAAAGTAAATTAGTCAACCAGGTCTATTGAAATAAAACAGCAGGTAAGGCACTGATTTGCTCACAGCTCCCTGGATTGGATCTTTTCCAAGCCCTGTCAGGAGTAAGATTCCTCAGCACAGAGCCAGTGGTTAGTCCTGAGCATTAAAAGGTATGGCCAAAATTAAATAAATAAATGAAATTCCAACCAACCAAAGATCCTGACAGTTATCCCAAGATTTTTATGTCATATGCAAGGGGAGAATTAAGTTTAAGCCATTAAAAGGTTGTGGGACTGGAGAGATGTATTTTGTTCTGTTCTGTTTTGTTTTGTTTTGTTTGCATACAGCTACTCAGGTTTAATCTCTGGCATCCCATATGGTTCTCTGGACACCACTAGGAGTTATCCCTGAACATTGTCGGCTATAGTCCCTAAACAAATGCAAACTTATCCCCCCCCCCCAAAAAAAAAAAAAAAAAAACGACATTAAGAGACTGACTGTAAACACATCTTTTGCTCTGAGTTCTATGTGAAAGGATGTTAAATTTTCCACACAGGTGTGACACCAGCTGTTTGACATGCAATGGCCCAGGGTTTAAGAATTGTACAAGCTGTCCCAATGGGTATCTCTTAGACCTAGGAATGTGTCAGATGGGAGCCATATGCAAGGATGGTGAGTACAACGTCTCACTTGATCTAAGCAAAATGATCTTTCTGCTTAAGGTCTAATATCTAAAAGTTGGGCCTAAATTTTATACAGATGACTTATCTCAAAGATAGAAAAAAAATGCTTTTTATCCTTATTCTAACCATCTTTGAGTTTATTTGGAACATAAAGATAAATAAATCAATTATAATCCCCTAGGCTTTTTATGGGTTTATCCCTCGAATGGTTCCATTTTTAGAAACGTCATGAGAAGAACTAGTACTAAGATGGGGAAACTTTGGATTCAGGAGTTAAGATACTGACATATCCCCACTGAGACAGTTTATGAGCATGTGATCCTCAACTTTCATCATCTACATATATATGGTGATTCCTACTCTGACTTCATTTGGTTAGTTTCCATATAAGTATCATTACAAGTGTATGACTTATGGTCTCCTTTTCATGTAAGGTGACTTTGCATCTTCACAGTTTCTCCAATAGTTGATTGGTCTGCCAGGGATGGCCCTGCTTGACTCAGGATCTCATTCCAAGGTTTCCTTGTCCAGAATCAATGCTCATCATACCACACTGTACTGAGAGCATTAGGATGAAGGCTGAGCCATGGGAAGACAAAATCAAATTCAGCTGCAGCAGACCCTCCTTAGCCTGACTTTAAAACATGGTCCCTCTGTCTCTGACTCTGATCAGAACTTTTTGTTCTGAAAATTAGGGGAGGGGGGTCGGATTGTAGGTGACTTATCCAGAAAATCAACTGAACCTTAAGATTTTCACCCTTGCCAGCTTGTAACAGACATTTCAAGGTTTGTGATGCTTTGACTATTTTTCCTATATCATAGGATAAGTCATCCCTAATGGCACTTCAGTAAAAGTGGATTAAAAAAGGCTTATTGTACTGAGTGAAGTACAAAGAAGCGTAATTTGGAAGGATTCCCTTTGCAGGGCAGTTAGTAGTGATTTACAACCTTCTTACACCTGTAGACTATTGGTGATCCATGGGCCAGTGGTTGAAAACCACAAATCAAAAAGACTCACTAGCATTTCACACCTTAGACAAATACATTACTATATTGCATTTTTATTCTCTCAGCTTTCATTTCAGTCATTCTAAAACATACTTGTTTTTACATATTAACATCTCTGAAGTCATAAGCAGCTTATGAGTGTGCTTTTGACCATCAAGTTGAGATGACAGTATTGTGACTCATTCACAAAGATGTCTCTTTACCTGAGTTAGGCAATCGGTTCTACATGTTTAATTAAATTGTATTTTAAAATAGCTTTCAAAAAATTAAACCTTTTGAATATTGAACAAAAAGTTGCCACATACATACAGGAACAAAACATGTTGATGAATGCTTACTGAAAGTAATACATCAGCATAGAATTAAAAGTCTGATTGAGAAAGGGAAATAATGGGAGTATAGGAATTGGGGCTTCAGGTAGTTATATTGGTGATGTGGGATTTCCAAAGCATGACTCAACACACTGAAAACATAAGATCTGAGCTGCAACCACTGAGCTTTTCTAATGTACCTGTCAGGTTGGTAGGTGGGGAAATGGAGCTTAGGCACACTGGTGGAGGGCAGTTGGCACTGGTGGTGGAGTTGGTATTGAAACATTATTAGCCTAAAACTCAACTATTAATAATTTTGTAGATACAATTTTTAAATAAAGTCCTATTAGAAAATATTATTTCTCTCCTTAATAAAAATAATGTTTTCTTTATTATATTTAAAGCAATGCATCTAAATCCAGTGTTTTGGAGTCCATGAAATAAGTGATTGTATACTGTTTAAAAAAGACAAATTCTTTGCTTTATATTATTGTTTTCTAATTTATTCTTTTTCTAATCTTTTTTCCCTTTTATAACTGGATATCAATTCATTTACCACTGGACTGCAATATCTCTTCTTGAAAAACAATGCTGTTGACTGAAATCACTTTGGGTGGACCAAATTTTCTCCTTGTTGACTGCTCCTGAATGATCTCTTCCAATCTACCTCTTTGACCAATCAAAACCTTCTTCCATGTGTGCACATCATGCTGCTGTCATCTTCAATTCCCCCCTCTGTCTTGCTGACTCCCTGGAAAAGCAACGGAAGAGTCCTGGGCAGAAGGTGGCTTCTGTATGCTTGTGAAAAAGAACAATCTGTGTCAACGGAAGGTTCTTCAACAACTTTGCTGCAAAACATGTACATTCCAAGGCTGAGCTGCCATCCTAGATTTCTTTGTTCCTGTAGACTTATAGATAACTCCATATTATTATTAAAAAGAAAAAAAAAACAAGCAAAAAAAAAAAAAAGCAAGCCACCTCTCTCTTTCTTGCTCTCTATTTCTCTCTTAAATTTGTGCAGGGAGAGGGTGAACTGTTTTGTCAGGACTTAAATGGAAAAAATAAATAAATCTACAACAAGCCTACCTTTTATAACTGGGTGTTTAGTGCTAAACAGCCAGAAACACAGAGACAGTATTGTATGACCAAAGCATTTGATGCCAAAATTTGACGTTAAAGTAATTGATTTGATTTCCTGCCCTGGTTTTGAAGGTCCTTTTTCTTTTTGCATTGACTTGCTTGTTTCCCCTTTGAGACACCTCAAATACCATTCTAAAATATCACAAGAGCAGACATAGATCAAAATGAAATAGGAAGCTCTTGCTTCACTGATTTTGTTCATGCTTGAATCTGCTGTGGGGAAGTGGCAAAAAAAAAAAACCCGGGGCCTCGGGGCATTCAGAACATCCCACAGAATTGTGTTCAGTGTTGTTTGTCTTAGTTTTTCACAGTTGAACATTGATCCTTTCTACTCATAATTTACTCCGTGCATTATTTGCTGGTTTGGCCATTATACTCCCTTGATAAATCGACTCCACGGGGTTTCATCAGATACATTCGCTGCTAATTACTGGCTTTTCCATTGTAGAATTGGTTGGTTTTGCATACTGCTCCCCAAATGGGATTGCTCTGCACAGATTAGTGATGAACAGAGTGTAAAGTTACACACTATATCAGGGACTAACCCAGCCCCCACAAAATCCAGAGTGTTCATTTCATAGGCCCTGCACAATGTCTTGGTGCTATCTAACCACTTATCCCTATAGCATTTTTCCAAGACCATCAGCAATTCCATTCGTTGTGGTGGGAAGCATTTCAGATATGATGCAGGAAATTTTTTTCCTAGAGTCAAAAGTTTCTAAAACATCCTATATTTTTTAAGAAGTGAAAGTTATTTAAATAGTATTTAAGCTTGTGTCCTAAAGGCCAGGCAACATTTTTTTTCAATGGTGCTTCTTAGTAAATTTTTCATCTTGTCATTTCAAGAAAATAAAACTGGAAATGGAATATGAGTGGCATGTGTACCCTCCTGATTCTGTTACCTTTTCTCTGTTTCTCTCTTACTATGCTATGATATACCTATCTGCGGGTGTCATTATGATCATTTGTTTCCTGGAAGTCTCTTCACTGTTTTTCTGTGACTCCTTAAACACATCTTGGAGCTAGTAGACTGAATTATGCCAAAACTGGTTTGGAGTGAGTGGTTAGAAGTGAGGGAGCTTGAGAATCATTTTCTGCAGATTCTGAGTTTTTCATTCAGGATCTGATAAAAGATATTAAGTTACTTAATGTTTTATATCAAAGTTCCACTGGTGACCTCATATGCTTTGGAGGCTCAAGCCTTCCTACATGCTGCTTCTGAGTGCCCCATTTCAAGATATCACTGGCTTCCAAACTGAGAAGAATGGCAATCCACATTATTCTGGAAAGAGCTGGGGAGTGGATGTGAAGGCCCTTGCCCAATCATCAAGGTAGTAAAAGTAAAAATTAAAAAGATATCAAAGTTTTTTAATATAGCGTAAAGAAAATAGTCTTATGGCCCTCATAACAGTATTGTGGTGATACTGAGTCATATAAGGTTTGATTCATAAGTAACTAGGGAATCAACTGATTGCTGAGCAATTTCCCTCTTCATAACTGCAAAAAAGAACCTTCTGACACAAAGAAAGCAAGTTTATCCTGGGCACAGTATGTAAGTCTTATATTTAAAGGCAAGGTCTTTGAGCAAATGTGAGCACAAGCAAAAGCAAAATCAAGAGATGGTGAAACCAGATTTGCCTGCAAATGAATTCACTTAACTGAACCAGCCCATAGTATTTGAGGCACAAAGTTACTATGAAAAATTGAAATGTTGTCTGTGTCCTTGGGCTAATTCCCTTCAAAATGTCAGCCAAGTTCCTTGGGGACCACCAATGTGTGTTCATTTCGCACTGACCATGTAGATGCACTTCGTGGAAATACTGATTTAATGACTAGTGTGTTACTGCCTCATTTATCAACAGAATATTATTAACTAGAACATAATGCTTTCAAAGTTTAAGTTAATGTTATATATTATGTATAAATATATATTCATAATGAGCTATGTAATGAATAGTACAGTTTGGAGACTTAACAAACCTTCTTGAGACAAAAGTCCTATCTTCTGTTTTTTCTTTTCTTTTTTACCTTTAATTAGTGATTCATTGTTAAATCCAAATCCACTTTTACTGAAAAATGCTGTACATGTGTAAAATGTTCAGTTGTTTTTTTGTAAAATATAATGGTTGTAATTGATACTCGCCCAAAACAATGTTATTCCATATTTTATTTTTTCTATTAAATTAACCTACGTTCCTGTTTATTTGATCTGTTCATACCCATCTGTAAACATCTCTGAAAGGGTGAGATAGGAAAATTTATTTGCATGTAGATTCTGAATATGAAGGAAAGGGAAGAGATGAAGGAAGAATATAAATGCAGTTAGAAATGAAAGGAGACCAGAGGTACACTCAGAAAAGCGGGGGGAAATGGAATGGAATGGCCAAAGAAAGTATTAGGTTTGATTTGGTCATGAACATTTTTTTCAGTCTGGATATAAAACGAACTTATCAAATCTGGATGCCAATTTTCTTTCAGCCATCCTGACACCATCTCACCTCAAAGGTGACCAAGGTGTTTATAGACCTAGAGGAAAAAGGGGTAAAGAAGTAGTTAAAGTTCAATCTGTTGAGATCCTGTGGAAAATGCACAGCAATTTGTATCCCAGAAAACTTAGGAATGACCAAGGAGCCAGCAAAAACTACCATGAATATCTGTTTCTGTGAATGCTACTTGAGCTCAGCTTCATTGCCCTGCCCATGGGAAGAGAAATAAGGGGTTGCAAATGCAGTGAACGGGTTGAGCTTCAGCCTGTTTTAAAAGTCTGGGGAACAAAAAAAAAAGGGGGCCTCTGTTTCCCATTTGGGGGATGAAAAGAAACTTTAGAGACTTCATACAGCATCCTTCACCGTATGAAATTACAGAATATATACACTAATGCAAGTATATGCTCTCAATTCTCACAAAAACTAAAGCAGAAGTATGTGTAACATCATCCGTTCACAAAAGAAATGCTGAAACATGAATGTTCAGTAAATTGACTAGCTCAAATTTTAACAATAAGATAACAGTAGTGAAGAATCTAATAAAGGGGAAACTAGATTATTAAGTTTAGTTAGAAATTACTTAAACTGAACTTTGAATTTATCAGGGCATATTTCTTGGAGCTGGTGGAACTAGAATTGTGTCTTGAGGGATGACTGAGGTTTAATTAAGCAGATAGGTGGAGAGCATTAGGAACATTACCCATGAACTTGTATATGAGATGTTCAGGGAAGCAAGTAAATGCTTTTAATGGTTTTAATCTAATTAGCTCACTGTTACAAAGGGTGGTAATATAACACTTGATGGATTAGTCAAGAAGAATCTACATTCCTGCACTTTCCAGAAGGTGAATTTTGTTGCCTTCCATATCCCTTGGTAACCTTGCCACAGCGATCTCCATCTGTGGAATCATGAGAAGTTTCTCTCTTTCATCACACTGCTGACACTCTTTATCCAATTCATTTCCACTCAGTAAGCAACCCTTTATTTTGAGGAACTGGCAAGCAATGTATGATAGAAAATGTTAAGTGATTATTTTTGTAGCTCCTAAATTTAGGTGCCTTACCTAGGGAACAAATACCTAAGGCGCATCTGTGCAGAACCAATTTGATATCCTGTCCTTGTGTAGAAGTAGCATGCTTTCTTAACTGCTTTCATCAGTCTCATACAATGAGCAGACATACACAGCAGTATAATGACTAAATAGTAAGTAGAAGGCAGTTTTAAACCATGACCTGATCAGTTCCACACACCTATGACCCAGCTAGTATCTAAGAGTTTCAGAGGGAGAACAAGAGCCAAGTGCAGTGTCACCTCTCCTGACTCAGCCTGGTCCTTAGGCCTCACACTCAGTTTAGTCTATGACAGAAAATAGAATCCTGGGGCCTGGGAGATAGCATGGAGGTAAGACGTTCATGCAAAAGGTCATCGGTTCGAATCCCGGTGCCCCATATGGTCCCCCGTGCCTGCCAGGAGCAATTTCTGAGCATGGAGCCAGGAGTAACCCCTGAGCACTGCCGGGTGTGACCCAAAAACAAACAAACAAAAAAAAGAAAATAGAATCCTGCTTATTTTCACCATTCATTTCCAACTGTTACATTTGCTTCACACACAAAATTTGAGGTTCTCAATAGAATACTTTGGAGCCATTGACAAGATTAGCAGACCATAGTCTAAGATGGACTTCATTTCACTGTGATTTTCTTAGCGTTACTAGGCACCTAGAAATGGGGCTGGGTCACATCTTTCTTAGTCAAAGAAAGAAGTGACCCAGAGTCAATGCCTGCACAAGGGAGACAGTTTTACAGCAGCACCACCCATGTCTAAAGGATGGTATGAGATCTGGGAGTAGCTGCCTTCTCCTCTCTCCTATCTCCTGGCAATAACACACTGTGTTATTACTGAAGGATTTTCCTTTTTAAGTTGGAGGGCAATAATTTGTTGCTTTGTCAGCAAAAGAAAATGATTATATATGTGTTCCCTAGAAATTTCCATAACAATCTCTGAGATCTGAATTGTATTATCTTTAACTACCTTTTTTTAACATTTTAGGAAACTAGACAGTGTTAAGATGAACAGAATTTTATAAAAATGACTAACCCTAGGGGCCAGTGTGGTGATGCTAGAGGTAAGGTGTCTGCCTTGCCAGCGCTAGCCTAGGACAGACCACTGTTTGATCTCACGGCGTCCTATATGGTCCCCCAAGCCAGTAGTGACTTCTGAGTAACCCCTGAGAGTCACCGGGTGTGGCCCAAAAACAAACAAACAAAAAATGACTAACCCCTACCAAAAAATACGAGACCTATACAATTAAGTTCCAGACACAAAATCCACAGCTAGTAAGAGGTGTAGGAACTCAAGACCCTGGCATCAACCCATGTACAATGCAGCCTCTTTTAAGAGCACCCACAAGTAATAAGTTTGTCCTGCATGTGTTATAAGACAGTGGGCAAGAGCCTTTCCCAGTGTAGATAGAAAGTGCATTGTGTTCCCATATCCCTGGACTTGGCTATTTCCCCTTTTGAGCTCAAATGAACTGCCTTCATAAATAAATACTAAAGCTTACTCATGTAGCAGGCTTTGAAATACTTCTTGCCTTCTTGGAGCTTATAGTT
>PVKC010030372.1:0-14824 GCA_004027635.1 Crocidura indochinensis | reverse complement strand
CTAAAATATGATTGCCAACGTTATGTAACCCAACATATTTAAAAATAAAAATTTTATTTAAAAAAAAAAAGTTGGAGTTTCTACATTTAAATGAAAACATTCAGTT
Organism: Crocidura indochinensis; assembly: GCA_004027635.1. NCBI lineage: Eukaryota > Metazoa > Chordata > Mammalia > Eulipotyphla > Soricidae > Crocidura > Crocidura indochinensis. The sequence goes on along the minus strand of PVKC010030372.1, from coordinate 14,718 downwards.
ACACCCCTACCCCCCAGCAACATCCCTGCTTATTAGCATGGCTTGGAGAGGAAGGAGGTAGTGAGACAGAAGGAGCTAGATTAAGGGAAGAGGAAATATTAAGAGAAAAAGAATGTGCTTTCTGCAGAGTGAGGTCAATAGGGTGAATCTCAGAGCTGAAATCACTCATCTTTTAAACATTTGGCTGTACCATTGTTTTTACATTTTATTTACTAATTTTGGGGAGATGTCCCATAAACAGTGGTCATGTGGTGTGGGGCCATTCCCACCAATACTCAACCAATTGGACTAGGTGATCTAACACTATCCCAAAGGTACTGGAGACGTCTCCTTCAGGACCACGACTAGCAATTCTAGGTCCTGAAGGAAGCTCTTTAGTGCGAGGGAATGACTTTGGTTTTTGCACTCACAAGGCCTGTGCTCCTGAGCCCAGAAATATATCCTTAGCCCAAGCAGACTATTCCTTTTATTCAAATACCAATTAGGGGATTATACCTTCTATGCACTTGACAAAGGCAAAAATCTCACAAGAATTCTTCAAGGATCTGTTTAGGTCAGTGAAATGCAGGAAAGAGAAGAGACATTTCATTTGTTTATAGCGATCTGAACAAACATATTCTTGAATCCACTATTTTCCTACCTTATAACTTGACAAAAACTTGGGAAAAGAAAAGAAGGCCATGAAGGCCTATGAAGGCCCATGAAGGCCTAGCTTCTTAGCGCTCAGATGAAATCACTCTCATTTTTCAAGAGCTTCCAATGCTCAGCAGACAGGTGTGACTTTGACAGTAGCATATGTCACCAGCATTTTTTGACTCTAATAGTCTAATTTAATCGTAGCCTGAAGGCAGTGGATTTTTCCCTTCTCTTTTCAGGGTTCTGATATATAAATATATATGTATATTTTTAAAGTCCACATCTATTTTTATATTCCCATACAAACTAGGCATATGGGAGAAAGCCAATTTTCAATTATAGTCCTGTCATTAAGTAGAAGCATCAAGAAAACGACCATTTGCTTAAACAAGCGTGTACAACTAATTTGCACAAGAAAAGGTCACTGTGAATGGATTAAGATGATTTCCATTGAGAGTAAAATAAAAAGCCCTTATTGCATTAATTAAATTGCAAAGTAGACTTCAAAGTCGATGAGATTTTTAAGAGAGGTGAAATGTAGCTAGATTTATAAAAATATTAAATTATGATAGAGATGGCTTGTCTTTGTCTCATTCAACAATGAGATAATTGACAAGTATCATCAAGTTCAACAACTGATAACATCTGAATTTCCACCTAATCAATAAAGAGAAACGTAAATATATGTATACATACAGAATTAAAACTATCAAATATACTTCTAACTGCAGCAAAGTTTCATAAATGTGCCCAGAATAGCACACCCTGAGGGTTGAACACAGAAATTTCTAGTGCTCATCATTAGGCTATGAGAAATGTAAAAATCTATTAATGTTTTGGATTGTAACAAGTTTCAAAATTGCCAGCTGTCAAATTTACTTTAAGGATGAGATTAGGGTAAAGGGGTAAAGAGGAAAGAGAAAATGTATAAGAAAAGGGCCAGAAAAATAGTATAGAAGGTAAGGTACTTGCTTTACATCTATCCCAAATTGGTTTCATTCCGGGTACCTCAGATATTCCCCAAAGCTCTGCCAGGAGTAATGACTGGACACAGAGCTAGGAGTAAACCCTGAGCATAGGTGAGTATGACCCAAAAGCCAAAACAAGTAACATAAAAAAAAAATCAAGTGGCAGTCACAGGAGCTTTTGCTGATGCATCAAATAAAACCTCTGGGAGGGAAGCTAACATTTATTTCTACTGAAGGGAAAAGGGAGATGAGGTGAGCCTATATGCCAAGAAAGAGGAGCCCAGTAGATGGTACTGAGAACATGGAACAAAGCACATGAGATTTCTGGGCTTTGGTTTCCTCATCTGCAAAATCATCAGCAGAAGATATTCTCAGTGTTCAATGTTCCATCTTCCTTTCTATGAGCATGGGGAGGAAGAACAGCTCTGGACAATATCTCTCTGCAATAAAAGTTCCAAAGCCACTGATACATTTGTGTATTGACAGGAATCTATGTCTCTCTACTGACAAACATACAACATATATCATCACATACATATGCCCAAATAGACATAGAAAACTCAAATATGACTTAAAGACATGCATAATTTAAAATACTGAGTTCATATTATTCTTAATGTTTTGTTCATTTCGGCTCTAGTGACCAAGAAGCTGGAATCACTAGTGTGTTTTGACTGAAAGAGTACTGAGTCCGGCTGCAAGGGTAAAAAAAAGATTCTAGCTGCATCATGTATGTGTTTGGAACCTTCCCAACAGAGTCTTTGTGTAGACACATGTCTCCACTTGAATTCTTTGATTTGCCACTCATTTACCAGCATTTAGTTATCTAAAGTCACTTATGCACTCAGTCATTCTTTCAAGCAACACCACATGACAATAATCTTTTGGTTTTTGGGTCACACCCGACAGTGCTCAGGAGTTACTCCTGGTTTTACACTCAGAAATCGCTCCTGGCAGGCTCAGGGGACCATATGGGATGCCCGAATTCAAACCGCCGTCCTTTTGCATGCAAGGCAAACACCTCACCGCTATACTATCTCTCTGGCTTGTAATCTCTTAATATCTTAATATCTCAACCAAACCAAAGAGGACAAAGGTTTTAAGCTGGCCTGGGATATCTGCACCACAAAGTATACTATGAAGGCTAGTTCTCCTTCATGCAAGTATCTTAATGTACAAGCTCCCCAGCAGAACACTTGATGAATCAGTAAAAATCATAAAAACACTTTTTAAGAACATCTGTCAAAGAGGACCAAATCAATAGCAAAATGGGTAGAGTGTTTGCCTTGCACACAGCTGAGTGAGGTTTGATCCTCAGCATCCCATATGGTCCCCCTAGCCTGCCAGGAGTGATTTCTGAGGGTAGAACCAGGAGTAATCCCTGAGTGCAGCCTAATGTGACCCAAAACCAAGGGGAAAAAAAGGAAGAAAATATCTGAAAATCTTAAATCTGATAAACGGAGCCCAAGGGACAGCTCACAGGAACACATGCCTGGCGCGTGTGTATGTGTGGGTTCAACTCCCAATATGGCATGATACCCCAAGTAACATCAGATAACTGACTGGTCTAGGGAACCACCCTCTCCAAATTACATCTACATATTCTGTAGAATATGCAGAGAACTCTAAGGAATCAACAATAACACGACCAATAATCCAAAGAATTTGAATAGATACGGTCGAAAAGAAAAAACATGAAGTGCTGCTAAGCCCACGAAAACTTTATCCATATCATTAATCATGAAGAAAATCATGCGAATTGAAAACTACGATGTGATACCTAGACTGCCTGACACTTAATAAGACTATTGCAGAAGGACAGATACTAATAGGTGCTGCTGCTGAGGTTACCTCTAACACAGATCTGGTGAAAGCAAAATGGTGCTGCCACATTGGAAAAATGATTTGGCAGTTCTTTTAGAACTAAAAATGGGCTTAGCATATGACCCAGCAATTACTCTTTTTGGGCACTTATCCCAGAGAGAAATGAAAACTTATTTTCATGCAGAAACTTGTCCATGAGTTTTCACAGCAGTTTTATCCTTAATAGTCTCAGACTGGAAATGATCCAAATGTCCTTCCATGGGTGAAATGATTCAACAAACTGTAGCACATCTATGGTCTTGGCTACTTTTCAGCAATTAAATGAAATGAAGTACTGATATACACAAAACAATCTCGACAAAATTATGCTAAAGGAAAAGGCCAATCTCAAAAGAATATATACTACAATTTTTCCGTTTATGTAGCATTTATGAAGGACCAGAATTATAGGGTTGGAGAGAGATTAGTGGTTACTGGTGATTAAGGACAATAGATAGAAAGAAGGAGAGGACAGGCCTCTGGTGTTTTTTTGGGGGGTGGAGTGGGGTGGGCGGAACCACATCTGGCAGTTTAGAAACTATAATCCCAGCAAAGCCACAAAAATTCACCAGAACAAATTAAGTTGATGGAAGCAACTAATCTCAGAAAACTTTCAATCCTGATAAATGGTTTTGTTTCCTTTTCCTGGCATTATTTCTCCTGCTGTATAGGCAATAAGTGAACTCTGCATCTCATAAATGCCTGCAAAAGAGATGCACTGGCCCAGAATCCTGCATTTGGCCTAGAAGTCAGGACCACTCCAGGGTCATGATCATTTTTCTCCTTAATGTTGTATTAATAATGTATGTAGTATACCCCTCTTAAGAAGAGTTACATATACATGGCTGAAGTCCTTCCATCCCTGTGAAGCACATTTTGGGTGAGAAAGCAAGGCAGTGCCTCTGTGCTCAGGGAAGGGGGCATTCTGACCTAGTACAGTGATTTTCAATGTCTGTTTTCCTATCAAAGTCGTCATCTGAACCAGCTGTGAAACCAGCAGAACTGTAAATTCTCAGCTTCACTTAGCCTGTTGAATCAAAAGCCCTGGGGGAAAGGACCCAGAATTCTCTGCTTTTACAAGCCCTCTAGGTAATGATAATGTCTCCTAAATTTTGAGAACCACTACATGGTAGTTTAGAGCTTAGTAATTAAAAGCTTAGAGGTTAAGTAGCTTTAGACACAGGGAAACCTAGGCTCAAATTTCAGCTTCCCTATTTCTAAGCTAAGGGACCCTAAGAAAGTTATTTGTCTGCATCTTAACTTACTGATGAAAAAAATGGGGATAAGACTTATGCAGTGAGAATGACATAATGCATTTTCACAGAAGCATGGGCACATTATAAACAATCCCCAAGTGGGGAGCTATTATCACTGAAGCTCAAGAGACACAACAAGAGTATCATGGGAAAGGGAGTCAAGTGAAATGAGAGAATCTCAACAATCTGGAAACAATCCTGATGCCCAACAACAGATGGATGGCTAAAAAAATTGTGGTACATATACACAATGAAATACTATGCAGCTGTTAGGAAAAATAAAGTCAAGAAATTTCCCTATACATGATAGACATGGAAACTATTAAACTGAGTGAAATAAGTCAGAGACAGAGAGATAGACACAGAATAATCTTACTCATCTGTGGGATTTGGGAAAATAAAAAGATTACAATAATTTGTAATAACATCCAGGAACAATATATATGAGCATTGGAAGGACCAGCCCACGATATGAAACTTACCACAAAGAGTGGTGAGTGAAGTTACAGAAATAACTACACAAACAACTATCATGGCAATGGTAATGAGTGAAATAGAATACAGTTAGAGGGTGGGGGAGGATGGAGATGGGAGCACTGGTGGTGGGAAGGTTCCACTAGTGAAAGGGTGTGTTCTCTATGACTTAAACTCAAGTACAACTATGTTTGGTAATCATGTTGTTTAAACAAATGTATTATTTATTAAAAACAATCTGTGTTTTAATGTTTCTGGACCTTTTAATTGTGACAGCCAGGCTTGCAGTGATAGACAGTATAGAGCTTAGATGTTTGCCTTACACACAGTTGATGCGGTTTGAATCAGGATTACCATTTGGTCCCCCAAACCCGGCAGGAGTAATAATCCTTTGGCATCTCTAGGTGTGGCCAAAATACCAAACAAGCAAAAGTTGAGACAATCACAAGAGTTAAGTAGCATGCATCATAAATTATGATGCACACCATGCAATTTCAGGGTGTTGTCTAAAACTATGGCAGAACTGGAGGTACAAGTACATTTTTTAAAGCAGCAGTAGCAGCGAATTCTCCAAGAACAGAGCCAAAGGAATAATGTAAAGCAGACCCTTTAAAATAACATGAAAACATAAGCTGTGATGCACAATGGAGCATCAGCTTCTAAAGGAAAGGATTTCACCTTATCAAAAGCTGGTTGTTGCTGGTGCACAATGGAACATCAGCTTCTAAAGGAAAGGATTTCACCGTATCAAAAGCTGGTTGTTGCTGGTGCAGTAAGCATTGGTTCTCCCGAAGGTCCCACAACTCTCTCTCTCTCTCTGCTTATATGTACATTTGCCTCCTGAGCCTGCTCTTGGATAATCAAAGTGGCTCGAGTAGAAACAAGTCATTCAGTCTCTTAGCTCTGTGGTCCCACAGTTCTCTCCCCATGATGTAGCTACAATTTGTCTCAAGTATTTATTCATAAAGCAACAGCATCCACAGCTGACCTGTTCTCTCTAGTCCCCTTTCTCATGAGCATTTACTCTCCATTGTGTACACTCAGGTTATTATCCTACACCTAAAGAAAAATGGAGGGGAAAGAGAAAATAAAATTTAGAAATTTTGAAGTTCTCTAATGTGCAGTAGGGAAATGGAAAGCAAATCAATGTCCTTGAGTATTTCCTTGGTGCTTATTTTCTTTCACCCATGCAACTAACAGCTGAATACCTGCCATGTGTCAGGTCCTATGCTAGGAACTCACTGACTAAAGCACCACCTGCTTTAGTCCAGTGCTGTCTCTATAATAGTGAAAATGTGTGACAGCCATTAGAAATACTTCTTCTTTTCTCCCTCTCCTCTCCTCCTCCTCCTCTTCTTCTCTCACTCCCCACCTTCTCTCTCTCTCCCTATCTCCCTCCTCCCCCCCCCCAGGGCTTATTCCTGGCTTGGCACTCTGAAGTTACTCTCAGGCTCAGGGACCATATGGAATGCCAGGGATTGAACGCAGGTTGGCCGCATGCAAAGCCAACAACCTACTAGCTGTGCTATCACTCCCTTCTCTCTCAATTTTTTTTTTTTTTGGCTTAAAAATCTTTAGAATAACAATGACTTCCCACAGATGAAGTACTTTCTGTGGGCATGGCAATGCACCATCTGCCTTCATTTCTGCAGCATTTTCACAAGTGTGGGAACTCGGGGGTGTTGACCCTCTGGATAATGAAATAGAGCAGCAAAGGTGTGGAATTTGCATAACATACTTGATTGTCTAGTAGAATCACCCAAAAGGAAAGTCATTGCACCAGTTGAGGGGGAAAAGGAAATCAGGGGAATTTGTGGTGACAGTTATATGACCCTGTGTTAGCTCCCAGAAGGAGACAAGCTTTGGGGGCATGTGGCGACACTAAATTTTCAGACTTCCAAGAGGATGAGATTCCAGGACCCGATGGTACAAGTATTTCTGGAAATGCTCAGAAGATGAAGGATCAGGGAAGTAGGGAAAGGGATGCAACCTCAGGAGGAGCCAGGGATATGTAGACTATTCTTGTGATGGGTCCAGGATCAAGTGACGGGAAGCTTAAAGTCATGATCTTGCTTACTGCCACAAGGACCGGCCAAGTGGACAGGACCAGGGAATACAGGCTGAATGAAGCTTGATGGGTTTAAGTGCCAACACCATTGTGATTAGACATGCCAGCTACTTCCTTAGGGACACTGGCACCACGCCCCATCAGACCACCTTTCCTTCCTCTGCTTCTCTTTTGCTCCAGGTGGTACTTGACCTGCTTCCCTTACCCTGCTCATATGACCTCAGCTGGACCAGACCACTTCTCTCTCCCTATGAAGCTGTCCAATGTTATGTCCTACGCCAATCCTCCACCACCACCTCCACGTGGCAAGGCTATAGGCCTTCTGCCAGTTGAGTTGTATCCAGGCGCCAACTCACATGCCAAGTGCCACTCTGGCAAACCTGCCATTTGGGATCCCCAGCACAAGAGTATTCAACCTGCAGCACATCATAACCAATAATGTGAATTCCCATAAATCACAACATCTATTCAAACATATAAGCTGAGAATAAAAATGTAAGGTCTGTGGTAGAGTCATTGTATGCATGATTCTCCAAGAAAAGAAAGAAAAATAAAGGAGGGATGACAAATATAGGCCTTCTTCCTGGTACACTGAATAAACCAAGGCAATGATTTCCCCATCCCCTAATAAAGTGAGCTGACTCTTAGGACCACTTCCCTTGTTGAATAGAGACATTCCTTTCTACACAGCCAGCTGTGGTTAGCCGTGGGACTAGGAGAATGCTTGAAATTCCTGCTGGGCTGTTTCCATTACAGAAAGGTGCTCTGCAGAGTCAGTGGTGAAGTGACATGCCCAGCATTCTTTGCCAGCTCATGAGACTTTTGTGGCTGCCTGAACTTGTGTGATTATAAAATACCTGGAGAATCCATTAGAGTTAATGAGATGATAGGTGTTTCAGCTCACCTCACCTTCCCATGTTGACTCCTACCACTTTTGCCATTCTAAGACTTCCCCTTCTGCCATTAATAGTCCAGGTGAGCTCACACTGGGCCTTTTGTACTGAATAAATGAGGCCTCAGAGCCTCGTGTTGGTGGGAAAAGTGCATGCTTAGGAAATTATTGAACACCGATGCAGCATAAGTGACTCTACTTTTGGTGAAAAGCTTTATCTCTCCCACCAGAATATATGAATGTATATAAATATATAGGTTCAGATATGTTCCAACAGACATAAAAATTATATTCTGTTTAATGATCTGGTGTCATTTCCTATTTTCATACAGATTACTCTCTCATGAAGTCACAGCCATGACTGTTGGTTCTCTGTTGCTCTCCTAAGGAGTTGATGATGACCCAGAGAGCAGGAAGCAAACTGTTCTTTTTGCCCCTACACTAGAGCAGTCAACTTTTAAGAAATACTTGTTGGGGCCAAAGAGTTAGCACAGTGAGTAGGGTGCTTGCCTTGCACATGCTGGCCCAAATTCAATCTCCAGCATCCCAGAGAGACCCCCAAGCCTGTTAAGAGTGATTCCTCAGCACAGAGCCAGGAGTAACCATTGGGTGTGGTCCCCTCAAAACAAAAGCAATACTTGTTGGAGGAATGCCAGTGCTCATTGTTTATTCCTCAGAGAATGTCCCCTTCAAGTCTCCTAATTTGCTGATGGCCACTGTCACCAGGACGACTCCTAGAAAGTTTTGAAAAGGACATAGAAAAGTTTCCTTTCACCTTGGATTCAGATAACCCAGGCCATTTGGTTGATGTAAAGACCTATCAGCTTCTCCAAATGTCACTGTTATAAAAAAAAAAAGATCCCTTTATAAAAGCAGGACTTTTAAGGAAATGATTATGAGAATGGCAAGACAAAACATGTACAAACTCATAAGCAGAAAACAGTTTTTGATCTTGACTTTCTCATTAACTATTTGATTTTTAAGTAAGTGAGGTGCTATGCTTCGAAATCCAGGCTCAATTAAAAAATGCACTAATCCTGCCAGTCTTGTCTACCTAACAAGGTCTATTGCAAATCGAAGGAGACAGTGCCCACAAGCATCAATGCATATCAGAAAGGACAGGCAGGCAGCTTTCTCTCAGAATGGCCTTTGTTCATCTGGAGCACTGTCTAAGCTGTCAAAAGTCTGGCATTACTTTTTTTCTTATGTTAAATCCCAAACTGCTACGGCCTACTCCACAAATCTTCCTTGGAGGTGCACAGCACGTTCTAAAAGAATCATCCAGAAGAACAAGTTTATAAGCAGAGCCAAAGACTAAACACTCACGATCGGGGGTGGGGTGGGGGGGATGTGAGGTCAGCCTGATTTCTAGTTTTCAACTGGTTAGTTTTTAGTTATGAACCAATCAGTCTGTTTTCAGGGAATGAATGTGAAATGAAGGTGGCTCAGGAACTGTTGACTAAGGAGCCCTGAAACGAAAGCCATTCTATCACATGGAACGACTTGTTGCTTGGTTGCCATTAAGGTATCTTGGCTTTTAAATAAACTGTCAAGTAAAAACTGGCAGCAAGAAAGCCAAGTGAATAACTTCCTTTGTACAGGAGCTGACGGCTCAGCTGTGTGTCAGACAGATAGCTGTTAAGAGTCAGTTCCGAAGGCGATTGCATCCTTGCAAAGAAGCTAGCTGATCCCACACACTGCTGCTGCTTTCCTCTGGATTAAGTCTAAGCAAAATTTAGGCGTGATCTTTAGGAAATCACTCAGCAATGCCAGTCAACCATCTCTCACACCACGAGTGTTGGTTTAGGAATTAGAAAAGTTTTGGAGGTGCGAAAACATAATTGGAAAACTTTTTTTTCCCTGCTTAAAGGGCTAATTGATTTCACAGGTGTTTAATTATCATTTGCTGTGAGATAATACCTTGTAGTGCCATAAAAAATGGATTTAATTTTCGAGCGCTTGCAAAACCATCGCTAAAGCCAAATTGGGGCTAAAGCTAGATAATTATTCTATAAATCAAACACATTGCCTCCATTCTTTGAAATTTTTAATACTTGGGGATAATGATATCTGACAACCTTGAAACGAACATGCAAAAGATTTTCCTTCCAAGTGCCAAAAGGCAACCACTGGAGCATTACCAGGAGTTTGGTTGTTTCAACAGTGACTCAGACAGCCTCGGGACCCTACCTGTGGGCCTCTGAGACATGCCCAGCATCTGGGCATTAGTGTGTCGAGCACAGTATTATTCACTGTGCATGATTCCAGAAATGAAACTCAGACTACCTTGACCACTGCCTGGTAGTGATGGTAAATTTTGGTGCCCAAACTGAAAGTTCTGAAAAATGGGAAGAGAAAGTTTTCCAACTTGATCAACAATTACTTTCCTATCTTATACTATAGGCACAACACTTGAGCTTTCTATGATATTGGGGGCGACAGGGGGGTGAGAGGGAGGGAGGGAGAAAGAGAAAGAGAGAGAGAGAATGAAGAGGGAGAGATAGAGAGAGAATGAAGAGGGAGAGAGAGAATGAAATTAAAACAAGACAGATTAAGTCAAGATGGCTCAGGCCAAACACACAAGCAAAATCCTTAAAGCCAGGAAAGGCTAAAAAACTCATCCAAGATATCACAACTAGCAGCAGAGTTCTTTACAGCTAGCAAAGTATAGTTCTGAGCAGAGAAAGGAAGAGAGTGACGTCCTGAAAACATATGCACTCCCATTCTCACCTCACATCTTAAAGATACAAAGGGATTTGCAAATTAATTTAAGAAAAAAGGATTAAGGCTCAGTGGATAAGAGAATTGGCTATTTCTTCAAGGCCCAGTTCTGTGGAAGTTCTTAACACTACTTTGACTAACGGGATGGAGTGGGAAAAGGAGGCTGAGAAAATTTTCTTTTGGTGTTGTCTAGATTATCCTTAGGTCCTAGGTATTCAAGATATTAGGTACCACCAAAATCCCCTTTCTTTAGTGCCATATTCCTAACCTCATTCTGCCTGGTTGGTACCCTTTATGTCCTATCACCACTGTAACTCCACCTGGGGTTAACTACCTGAAGAGCCACCCATTTGTGGGAGGAGTCTTGGGCAGATATGACCTGTAACTTTACCTGCAAGACCCTGCCCATTTCCTGGGAGGGGTCTGGGGAAGATAAGGGTTTGACCAGAGGGGATTAAGGTCTTTTGGCCTTTTGCCAGTATGGAGAGGTATGAGGAAAAGACATGGCTGGACAAGTTAAGACGCAGGGCAAGCTAAGGATAGCATGCATAAATGGTTGAGATTGACCACACATGTGGTGAATAGGGCATGAATAAAGTTGATGCTTCCTGAAGCCTGCCTGCCATTCACCTAAACCTGGGACCGACTGGTGAAGGGGGCTGCGGAGTCACGTGGCCAGGGATGGCAGAGAAAGGCCTCATCTCCATCCACCATCCAAGTCCATCCTAAGGGCTGTAAGTCTACACACCACCACTAAAAATCTCAGGAAGTCACAGATTAAATCCAACGGGTTGGTAGGTTGGTGGAAATTGCAAATACTAGCTTTGATGGATATTGTTTTTACAATTACAATACTGAGCTTGTAACAATCAGTGCTGGTGGGGACAGGGCGAGAAAGGAACTCTCATTCACTGCTGGTGGGAATGCTGCCTAGTCCATCCTTTATGGAAAATAACATGTAGATTCCTCAAAAAAACTGGAAATTGAACTTCCATATGATCCAACTATACCCTCTGCCACTCCTAGGGATATACCCTAGAAACACAAGAACACAATACAAAAATGCCTTCTGCACACCTATGTTCATTGCAGTGCTATTACAATAGCCAGAACCTGGAAACAACCCAGATGTCTGATAACAGATGATGAAATACTATGCAGCTGTCAGGAGAAATTAAGTCATGAAATTTTTCCATACAGGGATGGACATGGAAACTGTTATGCTGAGTGAAATAAGTCAGAAGAAGAGAGATAGACACAGAATAGCCTCACTCATCTATGGGATTTAAGAAAAATAAAATACAATATTGTAATGATACACAGAGATAATAGAGATGAGAGCTAGAAAGACTAGCCCATGATATGAAGCTTAAGACAAAGAGTGGTGAGTGCAGTTAGAGAAGTAACTACACTACCAATTATCATGACAATGACAGTGAGTGAGAGAAATAGAATTCCTGTCTTGAATATAGGCAGGGGGTATGGGAGTAGGGAGGGAGGGCATTGGTGGTGGGAAGGTTACACTGGTGAAGGGGGATGGCGTTCTTTTTTTATAACTGAAACCCAACTATAAACATGTTTGTAATCATGGTGCCTATTACATATTATACAAATAAAAATTAAAAAGAAAAAGAAAAGTGAGTGTGGAAGGCAGGTGGTCTAGATGGACAGACAAACACTTTCTGGAAATCATGGGATTCTACATGCCTGCACAGCAGAGCCAACAGGTGTCAAAGCTTAACCTGTACAACACGATGGAACATTGTGGCATGAACCAAACTACTGATATCTGGATGAATTAATGAAAGGAAATATCAGACTGAACCCCTCACCCAAGCCCAGTGCCCACAGCCTCAACCCCACTCTAGAACTGTAACTCACTTATTTTAAGTGTTGAGGAACCCTCCCCCCTTTCCAGTTACTACAGCATTACACGAGATCTGTAGAAAGGGTGCAGAATCCCCACATAATCATATTTTCGCAGTAATTAAAAGCCAAATTCCCCCAACTCCCTGAATGCTATCAGCAGCTTGAATGCCTGCATTTTGCCCTAACACAGCATCTCTAGGGTGAAGGGAAAGGGTGAGAAAGACTAAACCGACTTAACTGCAGAAAGAAATATGGAACTCACAATGCAACAGCAGTGGAATGAGAGGAAAAGGAAGCTGGGGCTTTTGGGGTTGTTGCCCCCACCTTCCCTGGTTCTGCCCTTCCTGCAGGACTAAGTAACTGTGCTGGGGCCTGGAGAGGCCATGGGACTTGGCTTCCTACCACAGAGATGAATCCTTTCTGCTGATTTTAACGGTCTTCAAGGTGAAGGGCTGCAAGAGGGAGTTTTAGTTTTTAAGGCATTAGTTTAGACTGGAGCCAAGAACAAAAGAAAAGCCTCACTAAAAGCCCTACAAGACACTGTTTCCATCCACCTACTTCTTTGGTTAATATACAGATTATGGGAGTTCCTGAGAATGAGAACCTGTGACACAGCAAAACAAGAATGGGATTGTTGGGGCTGAAGCAGTGGCACAAGCTGTAGGGCATTTGCCCTGCATGTGCTAACCTAGGACGGACCGCGATTCAATCCCCGTCGTTCCATATTGTCTTCCAAGTCAGGAGCAATTTCTGAGTGCATAGCCAGGAGTAACCCCTGAGCATTACTGGGTGTGACCCAAAAAGCAAAACAAAATAAAAACAAAAAACAGGGCCATAAAAATAGTATGGAAGTAGGGCATCTGCCTTGCATGCAGAAGGATGGTGGTTCGCGTCCAGGCATCCCATATGACCATATGACCTGAGACTGTCAGGAGCAATTTCTGAGCATAGAGCCAAGAGTAACCCACAAGCGCTGCCAGGTGTAACCCCTCCCCCCAAAAAAAACAAAACAAAAACAACAAAAACAAATAAACAAACAAAGGATGGGATTGTGGGGCCAGGACAGTCTAAATAAACCATTATCACCAGTACCTGGAAGGCCACTAATCCCTTCAAAATAGTTGGGTGGAAACAGAAAGTCTTTTTTACTTATTTTTGCTTTGGTTTTTGGGTCACACCTGGCAGCACTCAGGGGTTACTCCTGGCTCTACACTCAAAAATTGCTCCTGACAGGCTCGGGGGACCACATAGGGTGCCAGGATTCGAACCACCATCCTTCTGCATGCAAGGCAAATGCCTTACCTCCATGCTATCTCTCCGGTCCCGGAAACAGAAATCTTTATGCACATTTTCAAACTACAAAACACATTTTCCAGCCTTCATATCAAAATCCTGACCTGAATGAAATTTCACATAAGAAATTCAACAAAGTTCATAGTATAGCTATCATGATTTATCACTCAGCATTTATTCAAATACTATGTTATAAATCTATGCGCATAAATATTTATCAAATAATACCTTCACAAATAGAGCAGGAATAATACTCTAAACCAGAAGTAGGTTACCCTGTTTGGATCACTAGTACTGCCACTTTTGGATCTTTTTAAATTTGGTGACAGACCCAGCAGGGCTCCGGGCCTATTTCTGGCTCCAAATTGCTTCTAGCAGTACTTGGAGGTACCACATTACACTGGGAAGAACATCTAGAACTCCTGAATACAAAGGCAAGCACACAACCATCAAATGAAGTTTTCCATTTCCCATATTGGTGTCTCAAGAGGAGGCTGATGAGGTAGGATCTTGATAGCACTGACCACTGACAATATTTTGGGGTTCGTTCTAATAGGTAATTAAAGTATAAACACAAAACTACTGTTAGATGTTTCTGACTGCTGCATGAAGAAATGAAGAAGTTTATGTATTCCTAGAATCTCTCTTTCACACACACACACACATACACACACACAT
>PVKC010030371.1:0-14839 GCA_004027635.1 Crocidura indochinensis | reverse complement strand
TGTTCTTTACATGACTGAAACCCAAACACAATTATGTATGTAATCAAGGTGTTTTTTTTGTTTGTTTGTTTTTGGGTCACACCCGGCAGCGCTCAGGGGTTACTCCTGGCTCCATGCTCAGAAATTGCTCCTGGCAGGCACGGGGGCCCATATGGGGCACTGGGATTCGAACCAATGACCTTTTTGCATGAAAGGCAAATGCCTTACCTCCATGCTATCTCCCGGGCCCCAAGGTGTTAAAATAAAAAAAAAAAACGATAGTAATGGTGGAAAAAGACTGAATGAACGTTCTTCTTAATTTTGAAACAAGTTAGCTATACTTCTTCTCCCTCTTATATAACGTATTATCAAAGCTTCAACATGTGCAATAAGATAAGAAAATACAGAAAAGAATTTTCATAGGGAAAATAGAAAGGAGTCAATAGTTATAAATGACCTTCTGAATAGAAAATTCCAGAGAATTTACATACATATACAATTTAGAACTCATAAGTGAGTTTAGCAACTTTGTGAGGAACAAGAACACACAAGAATTTATTTTGCATAGAATCAGTGAACATATAGTAACCAAAATACAACAATAATATGGTTTATTATCCCTTGTAAATAACAATATATTTGCTAATACACTTAACATAACTTGTAAATGATGTGAAGAAATAAGAAAGAAATGTTGAAAGGACTAATAGAGTGCAGGTGACTACTCTTTCTAAAAGACTAAACATCCAGCTAAAGTTCCTGGAATGCCTTCATCATCTTCATCTTCTTGGTGATAAACTTCTCAATGTACATTCAAAGACAGACTCTAAAAGCTTCAACTCTTGATAACTAAAGTAAGAGAGAGCACACTCCATCTGAGGAACAGGTGCTCCATCTGAGGCATAAAGGGGGTTACTCTCCATTTGAGGTCCAGGAGGGAGCATTCACCATTTAAAGTGTAGGAGGGATCATTTTACATTGAGGGTAAGAGGGAGCACTCTCATTTCTGAGGTTTAGACACATAAAGTATGGCCCAGTGCAGAAATTCTGGACAAGATAAATGCAAATACGTTCAACTGACTTTTGACAAAAAATGCTAAAGCTGTCCCCTGGGGAAGGCTGGTGGTTTCAACAAATAGTCTTGAAACTATTGGATTTCAGTGATTGAACTAAACCAACAAAACCAAAAAAAAATACTCTAAAATGACCTTAATAAATCGACCTTCATCCTAAAATGACCTTCTAATAAAATGGATCAAAATGGATCCAGATTGAAACATCGAATATGGAAATATAAAACTTTTAGTAAAATAAAAGCACAGTAAACAGTCTTTTTTTTCTAGGGCTGGGCAGAGAGCTTTATTCATAATACAACTTAATACGTTGGAATTTTGTTCTCTGTCTAAATGCCTGCTCAGAGCATGAAACCACAGTATTTAGGAGACGCTGCAACTGCACGCTGGGCCAAGCACTGGGATCTAGGACAGAGCAAACAAGACTCAAACCTTGAGGCTTAAAGGTTGCAGTCAGGCATGGGGGAAAGATGCCTAGAGCCATTTCACCAGAGGACAGACCCAGGAGGTAAAGAGTGCCAGAAGCTCATACACAAGGTTCAGGGAATCTGAACATTAGCTTTCAGTAGACATTACTCAAAGGGGATCAGGGGCATCTTTAAAGGAAGCTCATGGCATGGAAGTGTGGCTTGAAGATTAACCTGACTGCCTTTCTGAGAACATGAAGAGTCCTGCAGAATGATGTCATGATGGGTCTGGTGGGGCTTCAGGTGAGCACCAAGTGATTCAGGGTGGAAGTTCCACAAGGGCAGAGGCACAGCCTCCTGCTCTTCCAGGCATGACCAGCCTGCTTCTGTTCATGTCCTAAGTCCTCTGGGGAAGCAGCTGTTCTTAGTATGGACAGGCAGTTCCAGAGCTGAGTGGCAGGCCCATTGGCACTGAGAGTCTTTAAGGCTGCTTGGTGTTGGGTAGGGAGGCAGGAAGGGACTGGAGGGCATCAGTTATATGGTGGATTTGGGTTGGGTGGCCCAGGGTAGAGGTGAGCTTTGTAGGAGTCAAGGCAGTAACTGTTCTAATGCATCCGGTGCCGCCAGGTGAGGGTCTGTCTGTGTAGGGATGGGCTGTCAGAACTTCCCCTGATGAGCCAGACACTTATCTTTGTCAGTGCTCATTCCCAACACCAGCATCTTGGTAACCAGTGTTCCTGGCTGTGTTGATTCCCAAGGCCTGATGTTCAGGCTCCCAGGGTTAGCATGGAGGGCAGGCCTGCTTCTGCCTCATTCTCACCTATTCTTGCCACACCTGGTGTGTTCCTGGCTGCCACATGTCCCTGTCACCCTGTCCTCACCTCTTCTATTCCTCTGCCTGTAGAGTTCAGAGTCCTTGGAGGAGGAGGAAGAACTCTTTGGGGTCTCACTGCACAGTGTTTTGGGCACTGGGACACTCATGAGTAACATGGATTGGGTTTTATGCATGTGCGTTTACTCAGGGGTGGCCTCACAGCCGTAAAAGGAGGGTATGCCAGGTAGCTCCACGCCAAGATTCCCAGTGTCTGCTCCCTTGCAGCTTATCCCAGCACCTGGAGGAAAACAAATGGACCTTGCCTGGACCAGAAAATGAGGTCTAAAATGAAACCCAGGCCATGGAATTAGCTCTAAGATACTAGAGTTTACCACTGGAGAAAAGACATCAGAGGAAGTGGTCACCCCTGGAGCAGGGAGAGTCTTCCCCATCCCTCACTCACTCCTTCACTCAAGCCTGGAGCTGAGGACTTGCTGGAGATGCTCAACTGCTCATCAAGCAGGCAGGATGTGAACGAGGCAACGCTGATTCAAAGGGATGTGGAGGATGCCAAACATTTTCTTAGACAAAAATATGTTCCAAGCAAGGCATTGTTTTCTCAGCTTTTCTTTTCACGGAATGTTCTCAGAAGTCATTACGGAACCAAATGTGAATACGAAAGTCCAAGTTCAGCATCTGTGACCAATAAGATGTTTCTTATAATCAGGGATGCTGAGGAAATTGAGTAGGAGGCTGATACTTTTAAAGTATGTATGTTTGCAGGGTAAGGAGAAATAAAAGTATGAACTTTGTCCACATTTCTTCTTGAAATCCAATTTAGTTTCATGTCATGGAGGGATTAGGACCTGTGAGGAGAGAACCATAATATATACCCTTGAGGAAACAACAAGTGTGATGAGATCATGCAGCCCTGCCTCCTGAGGGCTGAACTGCAGCTCTAGATCTCTTGGCATCATGGGGAGCAGAGTCTGGTCCCATGCAAATGCCCCATCTTCCCTGATAGAAATAGAGAGAGGGAAAGACAGAATTCTCAAGAATTTGCGACCCCTTTCTCATTTCAGCATTTGTCCTTCCTAATGGAGGATCCAGAGGGCACAGCTGGGCTTTGCAGAAAGCTCACCATCTGGGGCCGGGCGGTGGCGCTGGGGGTAAGGTGCCTGCCTGCCTTACCACGCTAGCCTTGGACGGCCGCGGTTCTATCACCCGTGTCCCATATGGTCCCCCAGGCCAGGGGTGACTTCTGAGCGCATAGCCAGGAGTAACTCCTGAGCGTCACTGGGTGTGGCCCAAAAACCAAAAAAAAAAAAAAAAAAAAAAAAGAAAGAAAGCTCACCATCTGTAGTAGCCACGCTGCCCATGTCAGTGATGCTAGGTCAACCAGGGTACCACCTCCTGGGCAATGAACGGCCTACCCTGTAAGACTTCCATTTGACGGGCATGTATATTCGTTTCTCTCTGGTAGCGGGTCTGGTTGGGCTCTGACTCTCTGGTCCCTTCAGACACAGACATAAGACATAATCACTGACTTTTCTGGGTATGACTTCATGGACTGAAGTCATGGGGGTACAGGTATAAGGCAGGCCTTCAAGAATTACAAGGGGCTCAAGAATTACAGAGGCTTTCCATCACAGTGACTTCTAATTCACAGAAAGCAAAGACAAGGTTTATCTCTTAAAAACTCAGACTTTGGCTGCAAAATTGCTATTTGAAATGCTTAACTCTCTCTGCATTTCAGAGATCCTAGAACGACAGGGATGAATAATCCTCTAGTACAGGGGTGGCAAACATGCGACTCTCACGCTGCATTCAGCTCCCGGCCAAAATGAATGCTGCTCTTTGCCTCTTATCATTATTTGTATACTGTGGCTCTTTGCCAAGTTTGGATTTTGTTATGCTGCTTCTGAGGAGGGACCTCTGAGGAGAGATTTCCAAGCGCTAGTCCAGCCCCCAGTCTGTATCCTCCCGCCTCCAACAACTGCATGGGCCAGCGAGCCGGGGTTGGGGATGGACCCGTGTGTCACATGTTGGGTCACATCTTGGAGTTAGTTCTTAGTGTGGGGGACGCAGCACACCCTCACCATCACTGCAAGATTTTGACCCTCACTCAAAATGGCAAAATGCAATATGTGTTGAATAGATTATTGTTAAAATTAGATGCTTTTGTGTATTTATCTGTTTTGGCAGGTCACTCACTGCATGGTGTAGCTCTCTGACTCTCACAGTTTAAAATTTTGGCTCTTTGTGTCAAACTTGTTCTCCACCCCTGCTCTGGTACCTATATAAGGCAGCCTCGGACCTTCGTTTTCTCAATAATACTGCCGGTCCTACACATCTGATGCAGTTCTCCAAATGGAGCTTCTTTTCTGGGAAGAGGAAGTCACCCAAATCCACACAGTTGTGGTTCTGTTTGGGGAGAGAAAGTTGCTCCAGGTCCTGTTTTTGACAATATAGTTCATTTGGGGATCCAGGAAGACAAGAAACACTCTCCTATTTATCAAGAGACCTTTGCTATAGAGGTTGAGTGACTGACTAGCAATACATTGTTTGTTCCTACATGGAAGAGTTTTGGGTTATAAGGATATTCTGCAGGTACCAAACAAGGATACTCATATGGGTCTGGAGAGAACTCTCCACATGCCTCAGTTCTTCAGAACACTGTCAATGCCTGGGTCTGTTATGAAGCTCAAACATAACCTAGAGCCCAGAGAGGTTGAGTTTTGTTGAGCTGAATATCTGAGGGCTTTTTCTGCAATTTAGAAAGCTGATGCCATACCCCCTTCCTGGAGGGGAATGAGTACAGATGTGGCATTGCAGTGGGCTAGTTTAGGAAGAAATGGGGCAAGGGTCTATGCCCATGTGTCTTGGCTCATCACTGCCTGAGGAGGATGAAGAGCTTGTGCTGGATGACCACAGTGCAGAGCACATAGGGCACTGGTAACTACAGGGCAGGAGGGTATGGGGACCTGGGGACTGATGGTGACCCATAGCAGAGCAGGGTAGGTCCAACCAAGGTTGCAGCTTGGCTTGGACACACAGACCCATGCTCCTGAGCCTCAGACTCTGCCCTCTCTCCATGTTGAAGCTTTAAGGCAAAAGAATGGCTCCTTAAAACCCATAGATGAGTGAGACCATTCTGTGTTTATCTCTCTCCCTTTGACTTATTTCACTCAGCATAATAGATTCCATATACATCCATGTATAGGAAAATTTCATGACTTTGAGAAAAATGAAAAACATTTGTGTAATGATTCTCAGAGACAAAATAGAGGAGGACTGGAGGGTCTAACTCCCGACATGAGCTCACCACAGTGATTGTTTAGTGCAGTCACAGAAATAATTACACTGAGTACTGTCATAACAAAATGTGATTGAATGAGGGAAGTAGAAAGCCTGTCTAGAGTACAGGCCAGTCTGGGGTGGGGAAGAAGGACACTTGGGATATTGGTGATGGGAATGTTGCACTGGTGAAGGTTATATATATATATAACCTTTTCTTTTCTCTTCTTTTATATATATATATATATATAAAAGAAGAGAAAAGAAAAGCTAAGGCCTCCCAATGCTTACCACAGGCTGTGTTGTGTTTTTTACACTGACTGTATAGAAAGATGAGGTACAGTAAATGCTCCCTATATACACCTCAACCCAGGCCCTTTGCCTGGTCTGTATTGTGAATGGGGGACCAAAAAAAAAAAAAAAAAGGAATGGCTCCTCTATCTGCTTTGTGGTTTTCCACCTATTTGCTGGGGTAAATGAAAGAAAATATTTGAGAAAGGAAAGAACTTATGAACACAGACTTCCCTGGAATTTGTCATTAACAAGTGCCATTTTACAAAAAATCAGGTTTCTTGTTTTATTTACTTATTTGTCCATTTATTTATTTATTTACACGGGCAGTTGAGGGCCACACTCTGCAGTTCTCAGGAGTTACTTCTGGCTCTGTGGGCAGGGATCTCCCTCCCCAGGTGATGCTCTGGGATCATGTGTGGCACTAAGGACTATTGTGGGTCGGTTGTGTGCAAAATAAGATCCCTCTAGCCTGCTCATTTGTAAACCATCGTTCACTTTCAGTTCCACACATGAAAGGGGCCAATCCTGTCCTCCCTGAGCTCTGAACTCAGTCATTGGTGCTTCCTCTGCCTAAACATCACAGACTCCAGCTCCAGGGTTTGACTAGTCACAAAGGCTGCATTTGTATCCTATTTCAAGAGGATTGTTAGCTAAAGAAAGCATTAAAAATATTGCTTGAGTTCCTGGCTTTCCTATCAGTACTATAATATAATATTTATAGTGAGTCAAGTATCCTGACTTACTTTTCTTTTATAATTTTTAGGCCACACTTGTGGTGCTCAGGGATACTTATGTTCTGCACACAGGAATTACTCTTGACAGGATTGAGGACCATATGGAATCCTGGAGATTGAATGTAATGCAAATACCCTACCCAATAAACCTACTATCATTCCAGACCCCATGGAGATATTTTTTGTTTTGTTTTGCTTTTGTTTGTTTGTTTTTTGGATCACACCAGGCAGCACTCAGGGGTTACTCCTGGCTCTATGCTCAGAAATAGCTCCTGGCAGACTCAGGGGATCGTATGGGATGACGGGATTCGAACCACCTCTATGCTGTCTCTCTGGACCCTGGAAAGAATTTTTAAGAATATATGATTTAATAGTAGCACAATTATGCTCCCCCTTAAAGCAAGCAAACAAACAAACAATAAACAATAACTTACGCAAAGAGGAAAGCTTGAGAAATGGCCATAGTTTACAGGAAGACTTCTGAGGGGGTTTCTCCCAATACAGCAATAGGAACCAGGAGCCTAGTCTACAGATCTTTACAGATCCTTCCTGCTGGATTTCTGACTGTCACTGCATTATACCCTCTGGGCTAACCTAGAAAGCCCTCATGGGGCTGCTGTTGAGGACATGGCCCAAAGTTAATGCAGGGAGGAAGTTCCAAAGCACCAGCAAGAGAAAAAACAGGAAGAGGAAGTTAGACTGACCTGGAGGAAGACACAGTGGGAGAGATGTGTGTGTATGTGTGTGTGTGTGTGTCTGTGTCTGTGTGTCTGTGTGTGTGAGTTTGTGTGTGTTTGTATGTGTCTGTGTGTGTGTGAAAGAGAAAGAGAGAGAAAAATAGAGACAGTGAGAGAGACAGACACAGAGAGAGAGAGACAGATACACCGAGAGGAAGAGTGAGTTTTGCTTAATTTTGATAAGTTTAAGAAAATTAGTTATGATTAAAAGTTGTTGTGAAAGAGAGCTATATATTCTACATCTGAACAGAAGCTAAAATTCATTTTTCTGAACACTGTTTTCTTGGTTTCAAACAAAACAAAAGACATTTAAAGGGAAAATGTGAGTAGTCTGTTTCTTATTATTTTTCATTTTAGCCATTAAGATGTTGTTTTCTTAGTCTCTATTAGCTATGCAAATAATTTTCAGCCATTTCAATAATAATTTGAGCTGTATTTCTCTAAAATGCAGGCCTATTTTCTCAGTACAAATGCACTCAAATGAAAGATTTTATTTAGTTAGATTTCTCCAGATGTGTGTTTTGAAGTATGGCTGCTTAAAAAAAATATAGATTGAAACCAAAATAAGTCAAAGAATAAAATATTCCGTAAATAAATGAAATATTTTAACCATTCTGTCCACAGATTTGATGCTTGCCAGAGCTGAATACTGGCTGGAGACGAGGGGGTGTGAGGTAAGTGGAAGCCAAACTATTTGATATTTAGGAAAACAACAGGATTTAGTTGAAAACATATTCTTTGAGACTCTGTCCCATTCTGAATGGGGAATTATTACCATCTTGGTTCTGTTCCACAGAGCCTGTACTGAGACCAGGGTCTGTTGCTTCACCTCAGTCCCACTTCTGCCTCCTAAAGACCTTCAGTCCCAGGAACTGGGAGAATCACATCAGTCAACTTCACACTTAAAAGGTTTAAAGTGGGACAAGACACTTTTCATGATCTGAAATTAAAAAAAAATTGCTTCCTTATAACTTATCCTCACAGCCATATTTCATAGATCAAGATTGAGGTTGTCACATTTGAAAATATGAAGAGTATTTTAAGGTTAAATTTTTTTCTGTGTTATTGGAATGGAGAAGTAAGCGAGTTCTTCGGCACTCCTGTGTGCTGAACTCTCTGTGCCCAAAGCCCAAGACTCTGGGAGTACAGCACATGACCATCGGCCTACCCACACAGGCAAGGACATCTCAAGCTAATTAGCTTTGGAGGAGGCAAAGGGGCACCCCTGAATCCATGGCTGGTATAGGATGTGCTCAGGATCTTCCTAGAGAAGTGTTTGTTCATATGTGCTAATTCTGAATGGGGCCAGAAAGCAGATATAAAGGGAATAAGGTCTTAGTACAGAATTCCAGGGCAGAATGGATCAACAAAGGGTCATTCAGATAAGATCTGCTTGCCAAGGTGCTGTACATATGCCATGATGGGTGGAAGGGAGAAAGAGAGGGAGAGGGAGAGAGGAAAAAGGAGAGGGAGAGGAGAGGGAGTAAGGAAGGAAGAGGAGAGAGAGGGAAGGAAAGAGACAGGGTGAGGAGCACTCTGCAGAGGTCCACAAGTATCTATGGGAGTGACAGTCTCCACTAAATACACCAGCCCATGATACACCCAGATACAAATGCCTGCCAGAGGCAACTAATTCCCAGTAGGCTAGCAGATAAATATGGTCCAGCTTCTTGCCTCTTCTAGTGCAGGTGAGAGGGGCTCTTGGAATATGCAGCTTCTGCTATGCCCTCTCACCTTTTGCTCCCTCTACTAAGTTGGCTCCATTGTTCCTGGTTAGCATTTTGACTTTTCCTAACAATCAATCTCCAACCAAAGTAAATATCTCTACTGTGCCACAAAACAAACCACTCAGCCCTGAAAATCTCAGCGTCTCTGCCATGGTAAGTCACTCACTGCCAGGACAAACTAGCCTCTGAATTCCAGCACTGTTTAGTGGAGGGACTAGTGGAGGTGTGGATACTGCTCTTGGTCTTCAGGGGGATGTTTACTTCAGGACTCTGGACACGCAGGTAATCCGGGAATTGGGTCTCTCAGACCATCAAGGACTCTGGACACTTGGGCCATGCAGATAGCACAGCAGGGAAAATAGCTAGTGCCTGTCACAGCAGCCACCTGTGAACAGGAGGAGGAAAGCACTAGGGCCAGACTAGGAAGCCTTTGTCCAGGACTCAGCTCTAGTGCAGAACATTCTCCCAGTGTTTTGCACGCATGTGTATGTATGTATGTATGTGTGTATACACACATACACACATATTTGAACTCACAAAGACTCACATGATTAAACAGATGTCTGAGAAATAAGAGCTTCCCACATCACTAATGTTAAATGCTCTCAATAATTAGTCAAGTTCCATAGCTTAGGAATGCTCAAGTCAGTGCTGGTGGTGCTCAGGGATCATCTTTTCTGCCAGGAATCAAACCTAGGTCTGTCTCCTACAAGACAAGTGCCTTACCCATTGTACAGTTTCTCTGGCCTCATATATATGCTTTTTATATACACATAATTTATTTACAACAGTTTAAGTTTGTGAGGTAGTTCTGAAAAAGTTACCAAGTTTTCACAACCACATTTATTTAAAATATAGAATCTGCTCAGAATAATCTACTTGTTAATTTATACCTAATTATTCTGAAACATTTATGAGTGCACCTTCACAGCAAATTTTAAATCATTGCATTTCAGCATATATTTTAATATCTGATAAAACTACTTCATGGCTTTATTTTGTTTTTCCAAAATTACTGGATTAGGCTGTGTCACCCCACCCCCATCTTCCTATGTCACCTTATCTGATAGTAAGAGCTGCCCATTTCTGGGAGGGGTCTTTGGAAGGTATCAAAAGGGTTGCTTCAGGGGCAGGAAGAGGATTTAGAGAGGAATGCTTGGAGGGGTCAGGAAGGAAGATGGAAGAAGAGTCAGCAGGAGAGGAGATGGCTGAAAGAGGTTGAGATGTCAGGGCTGACGATGAACCCAGCATAAAAGGTTTAAGCTTAGGAGGCACATGTGTTGGCTAGGATCTGAATAAAGCTGATGTCTCCTGAAACCTGACTGTCTGTGACCATTTCCTCGATGCTATCCTGAACCATCAGACCCTTCCTGCTGGAGAGAGTTGCAGAGCATGGTCTGGGCTAGAGGAGAAAGGCCTCTCAGTCCATCTCATCATCATCCAGCCCCATCCAGGGCTATCATACAACAGGCTGTTTAGTTTAACAAACTTTTAAGTAAATAGACACCCAAGAAGCATGGGTCTAGATAGACAAATCTTCAGGCATTGTGCTTGTTTGTTTGTGTTTGGGTCACACCCAGTGATGCTTAGGCTCTCTCGTGGTCCTATGCTCCTGGCTTTCTCCTGGATGTGTGCTCAGGGATCACTCCTGGCAGGGCTCAGAGAAGGACTGGGGGTGTCAGTGATCCAACCAAGGTAGTTCCTTCCCTGCTGTGCTTGCTTCCTGCCTCAAGATAGAGTCCTGACAGTTCACATCTTCAACTCCAGAATCCAGAGAAAATCTCAGAAATATCAGCCCTGAAATGTCTATGATTGTAAGGAACATGCTTAGCAGATCTCATTGCTGACACTTCTTGGGAATGATGGAGCCTGCATGGAGATAGTGAAAAATTTGGAATGAGTGAAGACAAGAAAAATTCCCCACAGAGCATGATGGTATTTTATCTCAGAAATGGAAACGTACTTAAGGCACCAAACACTCAAACTTAAGTCACGGAACACAAAACGAAACCATATCTGAGAAACCATCATTGCACTATTATAAACCACAGAATATCAATAAAAAGTGTTTTAAAAATAAATTTAAAATATTTAATAAAAATTAATTCAATGATTACTAGAGGAATAGCATTTTCAATGGCAAGGGCTTCCATGCAGAAAGCTATTTCTCACTCATTAGTGAAAATGTCTGCTTATTCTCTCTGCTCAGATAGTGTTGACTTTCTCTTCATGGGTCAGATGGAAATAGCATGAAAGGTTGGTGCCAGGCCCTCTTTTGTACCTTAAACTCTTTGTCTATGTTTGTGCTCAGAACCTCACCATGTTGACTCAAATAAAATCACAGTAATGGGCCCAGAGAGATAGCACAGCGGATTTGCCTTGCAAGCAGCCGATCCAGAACCTAAGGTGGTTGGTTTGAATCCTGGTGTCCCACATGGTCCCCCGTGCCTGCCAGGAGCTATTTCTGAGTAGATAGCCAGGAGTAACCCCTGAGCACTGCCAGGTGTGGCCCCAAAACCACCCCCCCCAAAAAAAACAAAAACAAAAACAAAAAAACAACCACAGTAACTGGGAAAAGGTTATTTTTTGTTTGTTTGTTGCTCTCTTATGTCATATTCAAACAGACTGCAAATGTATCGTGAACTTAGAGTAACAAAATTTCTTGGGGTAATTCTTCACAGCATTGGTATCATAGGTCATCCAAAATACAAGTGGCCAAAACAAACACAAAATATAAAGGCTTGAAGATATATTGGACATAACCCAAATATAAAGATTTATTTTCTTCTAAGGTTACCATCAAGAGTGTGATAGGATGATTCATATAAAAAGGGGGAAATATTTACAAAGCCTGTATCTGATTAAGAACTTGAATATGTAGAATATATGAATAACATGTATGTAGAATATATAAAGAATTGCAAAAGCATGAAAATAGACAGAAAAGCCACGCAAGGGTAAATAGGAAAACAGTTGATGAGGCATTATTTCAGATATGCTGGTGAATATCTGATATTCCTTCACATAAATTCAGGAAATAGTCACAGGAGCACAGGGAAAATATTTAATATTATTAAGCATCCAGAAAATAAAATCAATGCCATCATCACACAACTTCACTCCCATTAGGTAATTATAATAAAAAAATAAAGAAATGTTGGTGAGAATGTGGAAGCCTTGGATGCTTCGTACATCACCATGGGAAGAAAGTGGGTGCTGTCCTTTGGAAACAGTCTGGCAGTTTCTCTGTTATCTCAAGTTATCATATGACCTAGACATTCCATTCTGCATAATGTAGGGAAGGGAATTGAAAACATGAATCTACATGAAGACTTGTAAACAGATGTTCATGACAACATTATTTTTAATAGCACCAAAGTGGAAATGACCCAAATAGGTATCAATCTGGTATGCAGAGAAATGAACTGTCTATAGCCATGGACTGGGATGGAATCTTTATCCTGTTAGACAACAGAGCAGGCACGGTGGGCTGCAACATGCAGTGACCTTGCAGTGACCTTGCTGAATGCTGCTTAGTGTCAGGGCTTTGTCACTGAAGAACAAGCTCTGTGTCTTTGACCAAAAATGGCCTGATGCAGTGGATATAGACAGAAAGTAAACGAGTTTTTGTGTAAACCTGGGGTACGGGGGTGGAGGGGAGAAAACACATAGTGGAAGAAAGGATTTTCTGGTGATGACAATAACGGAAACTGTCAGTGATGATGGCTGTGTACCTTTAAGAACAGATGAAAACATTGAATTATATACTTTATGTGTGGGAATTGCATGACATGTAAATGAGTCATATCTCAACAAAGATGTCAAGTGCATTGGAAGGAGCAGCATGTGAAGTGGAGAGATAGTACAGCAGCTCAGACACATGACTCTCACGCCAGAAACTCTGGTCTGATCCCTGGACTAAAGGGTTCCCTGAACACTGCTGGGAGGGATTCCCCAAGCAAGAGCAGAGTGCAGGGGCTGGAGAGATAGATGGAGGTAAGGCGTTTGCCTCTTATGCAGAAGGTCAGTGGTTCGAATCCCAGCATCCCATATGGTCCCCTGTACCTGCCAGGGGCGATTTCTGAGTGTAGAGCCAGGAATAATCCCTGAGCACTGCCAGGTGTGACCCCCACCCCCAAAAGCAAAAAACAAAACAAAAGAGCTGAGTGCTGAGTGCATCCCCAGACCACCATCAGGTGTGAAAAAAAGTCAAAAGAAATAAAAAGGAGGAGAAAGTAAAATAATTCATAATTCATTCTGTTAAGAATACAAATACATTTGTATAGAAGTAATTCATATTCATGAAGGGGCTAGTCTAAACTGAGCTGTGAGGATATTCCAGTGAAATTTAGATTTCCATTCCAGAAAAGGAAGAAAAGACACTGCAGTGATGTGCTCAGGGACCACCTTTTTCTGAAGAGCAGTGCAGGGATGAGGCAGCAGGGAGTGGAGATGTCTGACATGCTGAGTTTGGATAGATAGATGGATGAATGGATAGATAGATGGATGAATGGATAGATGGATGGAAGGTTGGATAGATGAATGAATGTATGGATAGATGAATGGATGGTGGATGGATAGATGAATAGATATAATGAGAGAAAAAATCAAGTCATGGTAGATCCCAAGGTCATGGTCACATATCTGCCTCAACAGTTCAGCTTGTAAGCCTCCAAGGAGGTCTGGATGGTGTAGACAGCACAGTCCCTGGTATTCACAGCACTTGTATTTCTCTTGCTTGTTTCTGTTTATTTGTATGTTTCCTACTTCAGGGAACCTGTGACCTCTTAACTGTACTTTCTCTCTTGCTCTCCCATCGCATCTTTCTAAGCAAGTTTCATTCATTAAGAGCAATCTTAAGAGACCCGGGAGATAGCATGGAGGTAAGGCGTTTGCCTTTCATGCAAAAGGTCATCGGTTCGAATCCTGGTGCCCCATATGGTCCCCTGTGCCTGCCAGGAGCAATTTCTGAGCATGGAGCCTGGAGTAACCCCTGAGCACTGCCAGGTGTGACCCAAAAACCAAAAAAAAAAAAAGAACAATCTTGCCTCACTGATAGGTAGACTGATAGATAGATAAATGAATAGATAGATGGATAGACAGATGATAGACAGATAGACATATAGATGGATAGTAGATGGAAGGATGGATTAATAACTAAATAGGTGAATAAGTATATAAATATATAAACAGATAGATGAATAGATAGATGTATGGATGGGTAGATGGATAGATGGATGGATGGGTGGATGTGTGGATGGATGGATAGATAGATGAATGGATGGACAGATGTATGGGTAGGTGGATGGATATATAGATAAATAGATAGAATGAATGGGTTGATGGATGAATGATGGGTGAATGGATGGATAGATGGATGAATAGATCTATGGGTAGAGATAGAGGATAAATAAATGGCCAGAGCAGCTGAGTTCAAGCTCTTGGCACTGGAAACTTCTCAGCTTTTAGTGACAGCTAATTAGGAGTTTTGGGCTTTATTTTCTCAAGCAACCTTACAAGTCAACAAACAGCACTTTAATACAGGATAAGGCAATGCATTTTTCAAACTCAGTAGAAACAAGTGTGGGACATTACATGATAGACAAATACCAATAATGTTCTGACATTTATTTATATCCTCTTTTGGTTTTAGGAATCAATGTGTCAGGTTGTAAGTGGTTTTCATCGCTTCCTAGACCTCTCCTCAACATTTTGTGCTATCAAACACTAACAATTGTGCACAAATAAAACTTGGATTTTGTTTTGTTTTGTTTTGC
>PVKC010030370.1:0-14873 GCA_004027635.1 Crocidura indochinensis | reverse complement strand
AAAGAAAGAAAGAAAGAAAGAAAGAAAGAAAGAAAGAAAGAAAGAAAGAAAGAAAGAAAGAAAGAAAGAAAGTCTACTCCAAATAACTGCAAGCACACAGGGAAACTAAAGCC
The DNA here is from genome assembly GCA_004027635.1 of Crocidura indochinensis. Taxonomy (NCBI): domain Eukaryota; kingdom Metazoa; phylum Chordata; class Mammalia; order Eulipotyphla; family Soricidae; genus Crocidura; species Crocidura indochinensis. Next base: position 14,760 of record PVKC010030370.1, on the reverse strand, counting down.
CGCCAAGCCTAAAATAAAACCTTAGAAGATTCTACCAACATCAACCAGCTCTACAACTTCCCAGATCTTTATCCCATGGTGCAGATATTTAATGAGCTGAAAGAAATAATGGAACAGGTACAAGAGAGAATAAGAGCAGAAATGAAAAATCTACAATCAGAAGTTACATAACTGAAAAGTCTGATAGATACACTGAAAAACTCAATAGAAGGCTATAGCGGGGGTGGGGTGGAAATCACTGAAATACATTATGAAATGCAGAAAATCTCTATTAACCGAAAGAAGATTTTAAAAAAGGCTGAAAATAAACAGCATACTAGAGAGCAAGAGGACTAGTTCAGGAGAAATAACATAAGGTTCAATAAAATTCCTGAGACCAGGAATGAGAAACTGATAAAGAACCAATTGTCTCAGAAATCAGAGGAAATATCTTCCCAGAGTTTAGAGTATATGCACCTGTGTCCAAGATGCTTGAGAGGGCCCAGTCAGGAATAAATCCAAATTTTAAAAAACTAAGATATATTTAAAAAACCCAAGACATTTCTTATAAGACAAAAATTGAAGAATATTTCAAGAAACAAAAAAGATAAAAAAACAAGTGACATACAAAAAAATCATAGATTCATGGCAGATTTATTAAATGAGAGTCTGAGTCAGAAAAAGACAGAGAAGATATATGAAAAAGAAAAACTGAATAAATTCAATGCCTTACCAAGAAAAGTTTATACAGCTAAATTATCATTTCTATTTGAAGGAATAATACAAAATTCCACAGACAAGCAGAAATTTAAGTACTTCCCTGCCTTAGAACCAGTTTTGTAAGAATTATTCAGGATGCTTCTACTCTAAAAAAGAAGACAAACTTGACAATCATATTTAATTCCTACAAAGTTACAGTAATAAATATTTCTATATCAATAATCTTGCTCATGATCAGAGAGATGATACAGGAGTTAAAGCACCTGCCTATCATGCAGCAGACCACAATTTAGTTCCTAGTACTCCATATGAACAGCCAAGTCAAAAGATATATCTGAGTAAACCCCGAGCAGTGTTGGATGTAGCCACCAAAAAAAAAAAAAAAAACTAAGTAAATAAAAAAATAAGAAATCTTAATATCTATGTTGTAACTTCTCAGCTGTTATGTATGACTGTAAGCATGACAACTCTATTCACCCAATAGGAAAGTGAGATCTTAATAATACCCTGGTTACTGGTATGGTTTATGCTACAAGTTATTAAAATGAACGTAAAGGTCATCTTAAATATAAAACTGAAAAAACTACTTAATATTTTGGAGAAGAAAAAAATTATTAGATAAATTACTGCTGATATAAATATACCACCATATAAAAACATTATAAAGTACAATAATCAAAGTACTATGATATTATTTTAATGTCCAGATAAGTATAAGAAAAACTTCATAAGTAAAACTGGGTTACAAAAAAGAACAATTTATACATGAAAATAATGTCATCATACTCAAACAGAAAATAGTCAAGAATTTAGGCAGATTTAAGGAGAAAATTCATTTAAGTTTTTATAGCATATCTTATAGAAAATTAAATTAATACGGGTAAGAGAATCAAAGCACAATATAAACTCAGAAAAGTTATTAGGAAAATATATTTAAATATAACTTTGATTTGGGCTAGTGCGACACTTCCATGTTTTTCTCATAAAGGCAATGGAGGAAGTTTCCTGAGAAAGAGATTATAATGCCCATTTGAGTAGTGGGTGATAGTATAGCAGATAAGGCATTTGACCTACCTGACCTGGATTTTAAATCCCAGCATGCAATATGGTCCCCAAATTCTGCCAGGAAGAATTTCTGAGTGCAAAATCAGAAATAATGCCTGGAAAGGTGGTTGGGAGGGAACTGGGGACCTTGTTGGTGGAAATATGCATTGGTGAAGGGTGATATACATTCTATGACTAAAACTTAACCATGAACAGTTGTGCAACTATGGTGCTTAAATAAAGTAACTATATTTTAAAAAGAAATAAGTCCTGAGCTTCACCAGGTGTGCCCCCCAAAATAAAATTGTCATGTATGTATATTATTAAGCAAAAATAAAATTGAAAGTTCAATATAAAACTAAGTAAAATATTCATTACCTATAATGAGAGTCCTTACAAATCAATACAAAAGTACTTACTCAATAGAAACATAAACAAAACTGAATCATTAAAAATAGGTTAAAATACGCACAATCACAGAAATCAAATAAATTACCATCTTCTTAAAAATCATTAATGCATCATTATTTCCTTCCTAGCACTTACTATAATCTATGATTATCCATCATTCTATTTATCAGCTGCCTCTTCAAAGCAAAGAGCTAATTCTTTGGGGCACAAGCAACAAGCAGGTAGGACATTTGCCTTGCACATGGTTATCTAACACATGTTCTCTACCTAGAATCCAATTTGATTCCCCCAAGACCACTAGGAGTGGTAAGCCCTGAGTAAGCCCTAAACATTGCCTGGTCTGACCAAAAATCCCAAAAATATAAATAGTAAATTTATCAAAAACACTATCCTTTTTATAAGTAAGACTTTAGGGAATAGCCTTGCATATAAGGGTGCTCAATAATTTAATAATAGCTAAATTAGAAAATATGCATACACATATATACACATACAAAAATAAAGTTTTCACTCATATATTCTTTATTTCGACACTCTTATAGCACTAAATAATAGTTCTAAGCATTAAATGGTTCTAAGTGCTAACAATTTGCAAAAATCTATGATTAATCTCCAGTTTACAGGACCAGAGCAATATAGCATAGCAGTGAGGGCAAATCCCATGTATATAACCAACTCGGGTTAAATTTTAGACATCCCATTTATTTCCCTGAGCCAGGAGTGATCTCTGAGCACAGAGTCAGGAGTAACCACTGAGTGCCACAGGATGTGTCCCAAAATAAATAAATAAATAAATAAATAAATAAATAAATAAATAAATAAATAAATAAATAAAACACAAATTTAAAAATTACCAGTTTATTAACTGAGAAATGAATGCACAGATTCATGACATGACTAACCCATGATCACTCTGCTGGTGAAATATAGAATCAGTATTTAAACTAAGGCATTTCCCTTTTAGATTATGATCTTAGGCACTATATTTTCAATGCAACATAATATACTATATGTATACAGTAACTTTACTTGTGATCCATGATAAAGAAAACCAAAGAGAGCCAGACTCATGTGCCAATCAGAAATTTTTGTTCCAATTTTAATATTTCTAATTACCTATTCAACTCATTACTTCTTTTATTTCATCCACTTATATGAGTTGTTTACTATATTTAAATTAACTGACTTTAGAATAACACTCAATTTATTTTAAAAATAGTAAAGATATGCCATGAGTATGGCAAATATAATACAACTAATCTTAATCCATAATTAATAACAAAAGTTCACATTTTATTCATATTTTCTTTACTTGTCCTAACATTCTCTTTCTGATGTAAGACACAAATCAGAATGGGCAATTCTTGGTTATGACAGTTCATCAGACTTCTGGTTTTTTGGATGATTTTGAATTTTTAGGCCTATTCTGAAACTTTGAAATTAGAGGACAAGTTTTGTTGTTGTTGTTTTGTGTTGGGTTTCTATTTCTTATACTTTTATTTAAACATTATAATTACAGAGTTCTTCAAGGTTGAATCTGTCTTACAATGTACACCACCTTTCTCCTGTGAACATTGCTGAGAGACTTCAACACTGCTCTGTCACCCCTCAATAAGTCAACCAGGCTAAAACCCAGTGTTACTCTGCTGGTGATTCTTTCCAGTGAGTTTTTCAGTTCACTCACCACGTGTTTCCATCCAGATATTACTGCTTAAAGTTTTCTGATTTCCAATTGTATATCCTCTTGAGTGTATGGGCTGTCTATTCCATGATTTCTTTAAGTTCTTAGCCTTAACATTTCCACTCTAAATTCCTGATCAAAGAGGCTATAGACATGGCTAATGTTAGTTGAGTTATCAGAACTTTTGTGCTCACTCACTAGGTGTTGTGAGGTTCTATTTTTTTTGTTTGTTTGTTTTTTCATTGCAATTCTGTAATGCAGAGGTGCTTTTTACGTGTTGTGATGGTGCTCCTTAAAAAGAAGAAATGTGCAGCCACAAAGGAAAGAGGAAAGGACTCACTCTTACCTGTGTTCCCTTAGCTCGGTTCAGTTTAGTGGTGCTGTTTTAGTTCAAACTCACAGGCTGTTGCTGCATTGTCCACCTGGGTTCAACTCCCAGATTTTTATTTTTAATAAAATGTCCTTATATTGGTATTTTCCTGATAAATTATCATATTGGTTTTGCACAGTTAGAACAAGAGATTCATTCTAATGATTATATTGGAAATTAACAAGGACAATGATAATTAGTATGCATGTATTTTGTGAGATAAGATTCATTATATCTTCTCTAGAAATAATTTTGTAACAATATATTATATATGTAATACATGATGCTGAAAATTATAACCAAGTAATTCTGTCTCTAAGACTCCTTAAAAATTACCCATGAGGGTCTGCATTTAGCCAACTCCATAGACTCACTCTGTTCTTGAAAGAGATGTAAACCAAGCTGTGAAAAATTATAGGCACAATGGCCACATAGCTGAAAGCCAGCAATATTGGAAGAAGAGGGTAAAACAAGTCCCTGCTATGCTGAAGCCACAGCTACTGCACCCATCATACACAATTGCCACTTCTCCAATGACTCTGCTTCAGCAGTAATCTATGAATCACTTCAGAGACACCAATCTAACCAAAACACCAAGCATTCTGGTGTTTGGGCTGACATCATCAGGACTTTTTTGAAGTGAATGCAGGCACCCTCCTCCACCCTCTCAGACATGCAAAAGTGCTGGCAGCTGAAACCACCCCCACAAAAGTCACACTAACAGCAGCAATGTTTGGAATTCCTGGACAACTTCATTTTTGTTTAATGCTGTCATCCCATGTGAATACACCAATTTCGATGCCAATGTCTATTTGAAGTCACCTAATGTTCAGAAACAAAAGAAGTAACAGAATGATCAGCTAGCTACAAGAGCTTACTAAACCTTCTAACAATGACTTACTGACCGAAGTATGAGATACAATAATTTTCAAATTTTTTGCTGCTTTACTCCTTTATTTTTTCTTTATTTTGCTTTTATTTGTAAATGCCTTATTTAAGTAACATCATTACAAAATTATTTATTGTTGGGTTTCAGTCATACAATGTACACCATCTTTTACCAATGCACCCTCCCCATCACTGATATCTCCCATTTCCCTACCCCCACCCCCATTCCTGCCTTCTCTAGGACATACATGCTATATGCTTCTATTTCTCTCTCTTTGTTTTTTGAAACTGTGATTTGCACTATTGTTAATTGTCAGTGCTTTGCCTGTTATTTTCTCCATTTTCAGCGCCTAGTTTTTGTCCAGTGTAATCAGTTTCAACTATCATTATCCTAATAGACCCTTGTCTACTCTAGCTATACTCACCACTTTTTGTGTCAAGATTTCTACCCTGGGCTGGACCTCCTGACCTTTGTCTCTATTCTTTGGGTATTATTACCATATTATCTCATATTTTTCTTGTATCCCAAAAATGAGTGAGATTACTTTATATCTATCCCTTTCCCTCTGGCTTATTTCACTCCACATAATAGTCTCCATGTCTAGCCATGAATAAGCAAATTTCATGACTTCATTTTTCGTAGTAGCTGCATAGCATTTTGTTGCATAGATATACCACAGTTTTTTTAGCCACTCATCTGTTGTTGAGCACCTAGGTTGTTTCATGATTCTGACTATCATAAATAGTGCTACAATGAACATAGGAGTGCAGAGGACATTTTTGTATTGTGTTTTTGTGTTCCCAGGATATATCGTAGGGTATATCTGTTAAATTATATATAGCTCAATTTCTAGATTTTTGAAAGATGCCCATATTATTTTCCAAAAAGGTTGGACCAGTCTACATTCCAACAATGTATGAATGAGAGCCCCTTTTGCCCTGAATCTTCACCAGCACTGCTTGTTCTTGTTTCTTGTGATGTGTACTAGTCTCTATGGTGTGAGATGATGCCTCATTGTTGTTTTGATTTGCATATCCCTGATGATTAGTGATGTAGAGCATTTTTTCATGTGTCTTTAGCCATCTGTATTTATTCTTTGAGGAAATGTCTGTTCATTTCTTCTCCCCATATTTGATGGAGTTAAATTTTTTTCTTGTTAAGTTCTGCCAGTACCTTGTATATCTTAGATATTAGCCCCTTACCTGATGGGTATAGGGTAAAAAGTTTCTCCTATTCTGTGGATAGCCTTTGTATCCTCCTCACTATTTCCTTTGAGGTACAGAAGTTTCTGGGTTTAGTCTAGTCCCTTTTGCTTATTTTTGCTTCCACTTGCTTGGACAGTGGTGTTTCTTCCTTGAGATGCCATTAGTCTCAATGTCATGTAGTGTTCTGCCTATGTCTTCCTCTATGTGCCTTATGGTTCAGGTTTTTAATCAAGGTCTTTAATCTATTTTGAGTTGATCTTTGTGCATTTATTTTCCTTTTTTTTACTTTCTTTTCTTTTTTAATAATTTTACTTCCACTTCACTGGAAACAAATGTATTATGATCAACTATGTCAACTATGTTATACATGGTCTTTAAAAATTATTATCTTTTAAAAAATTGCCAGTGATTAAGGGAAGGATTGAATTATTACTTTCTATTCACACAGCAGAGGAATTGTGCAATTTTCTATTCATACAAAAGATGAATACATTAATTTTGGAAAATAATATAGATATTTCTTATGAGCTTCATATGATCCAGAAAAGCCTCTCCTAAGATATATTCTAGTAATTCAATAACACTATTACTAAATAATAACAATAAATACTAAAGAGGAATATATGAATACAACAGTATAACATGACTAGAAAAAAGTTGAGGAAGTTCTTTATAGGGTATACATTTTGTTTCTCTCTAGCTAATAGATAGCTTTTGTTCATTTTTCATATTTTAAGTTACCTACTATAAAAACATTATGTTTATCATCTGAGATGTAGTGTACCTGAAGGAGGTGCAGGATAATAACCACCATAACATAATGTACTTCCAGAGGTAGCTTAAGTGCACGACACCAACCACAACCATCAGAATCTTTGAAGAATATTCTATGTAACTGCAGACACATCAGCACTTCACAGTTATAAAGCTTGGAATTCAAACATGACAGTATTAGACTTTATAGAATTCTATAGAACTAAAAATTCCCAAACTTCCTGCACTTAGCAAAACGTAGAGGAATGATCAAAAAAGGAAGGAAAATGGTGGCGTAAAGGAGCCATAAAAAAACAGCCCTGGAACTCAGACAGACCTACGCCCCACCTTCATTCTTTATAAAGTGACTCACGAAGCTTGGAATTAGAAAACATTGGGATCACTTCTGCATTCTCCACTTATTTACTGAGTATAACTCCAAAAGTGGAAATTTTTTTTGTACTCTTGAAAGGTAATCATATCAAGATCTATTAAGACACACTATGGGTTTTTTTTTTTTTGGCAAATTACTTAACCAGAACTCAGTATCTAATTATTAATATGAATCTAGTTAAAGTCTGCGCACAATGCTGATCAAAATGTAAAAACACAAAACAGAGATGATGCATAGTAGATATTCAATAAACTGCAGCTATTTGGAAGAAATTTCTACTTTGCTTTGCAGATGACATTTTTCTTCTAGACTCCTACTGACAGCCTGTTAGAGAATTCTTTTCTGCTACTCTGAGTATTTTTTATTGTACTTTTTATTGAGAGTACTTAGAAATCAGGAATCCTGTCTTTTTATTATATCTAAGTCATAAAATTTAAACAGCAAGGAATGTAAAATAAAAAAGTAGAATGCACATTAGCAAACTTTTAGTCTCAAAAAATCACCAACTTTCAAGGATGCAAAGAGCAAAGCTCCTCATTTTTGCAATAATAAAAATAAAGAGAAACTCCAGAATTGAGCCCAGTGTTCTAATATCCAAGGTCATTTTTCTTTCCACAATTATCAAAGGAGCCTTCTCAAATATTTGACCAGGATGATAGAAAAATGTATCCTAGAGGAAATATTCCCAAGTCATTTCTCATTCACCCTTTTGGCCAAGAATTCAGATTAGCTTTTGTCACTGCCCTATCATCAAGCCAGCTTCACTCAAGACCCACTTATTGTCTGCAAATGTTGCTATAATTAAATCCAAGAGGCCACTGTGAGTTATCATCACATATACCCTCTCCAGCCATTAGTTATATTTCTAGAGCTACGGCTCTTTCTAAAGAGGTCACTCACTCTTTCCTTTCCCATTGGCTATCCCAGGTTTCTTCTTTGCACTTCTTGGGCAGGGAACTTTTAAACTAAACTCACTTTTGGGCTAAGGGCCAACCTTCCCTTTTATCCCAGTGGCTTTACAGTAGCCAGGAAAAGTCTCTTGCCGATCACTGCTGAGCCAGGGAGTTGAAAAGAGAAGCAGTAAAGGCAAAGCTCTGAAAGAGTCAGCAAAAAGTCAAATGGAGGCTGTTTCTGAGTGTCAGATTCATTCACCCCACCATGAGAATATATTGGAAATATATTGAGATAATTTGCATTATCTCAGACATGAGAATCAGAAACACCCATCTTTAAGGGGCATACCTTCTCTTTTTGTATGCTTATAAAATACTCCCTCGGCTAGAGTAAAATAAAATTGTGCTATCTTTACCTGAAAAAGATAACCAGAATCACCTAGACTCGACTCTTCTAACAATAAGGAATCTGACACCATACAAGTGAAAGAAACTAGCCCACTTTCAGAGTAAATGAGAGAGAATTGCTCTAGACCCTCAGTTCTCTCAGGTCTCCACTTATGAAGCAGCTCATCCTTTCCTCCAAGGATCCCAGAAGACCAATAAGTAACAGTGATGAAATCTGTCTTGAGAATTTTCTGTGAGAAAGCAGTCTGCCCACATTTCTAGATAAATGATTCACATGAGACTGGCCTTACATCTTAGTTCTAGGGAAAAGCACAAGCCCCAGACCTAGACCTTCTGGCCTCAGTTACTGGATCAGGGGTAATTACATGACCTAATGGAGTCCAAAAGATCACACCTAAGATTTTGCTAGCACATTTAAGAGAGAATCTACTCTGTGCTCTCTGAGATTGTAAGTAGCAAGGACTATAAAAGCCTTAAATTGCTAGAGGCCATCTCTGCCACTAGTTCAATAAAGCTTCCTTAGAATAAGAAACATTATTTGAGCACTTGGGTTCAACCATGTCTGAAGACCTAGACTTTTCAATTACATGTGTCAATAAATTTTACCTTTTTTAAAAAAAACTCATGTCTGAATTGTACTGGAACCAAATGAATCTGAACTAACACACCAACTTTTCTCAATTACTTTCAATCATGAATGAAATTTTAAAACTCCCTTGATGCAACACAGCTTTTAACATGATCACTGACAGCATGAGCACCCCTTCCCACTTACACACCTATACCCAATGGACTCCCTAAATGGAATTGCTCCCTGAGTCTTCCATAGAAATAATCACATTAATAAATTATGACTAGTCACTACTTTTTGCATTATCTCAGACTATATTGCCATTATATTCTTTTAAAAACCCCCATCAAGAAAAATTATATATAAATGAAACAAGAGGGCTTTTAGGACTCCTGCTTACCTAATGTAAAATGGCCCAATTGTAAGAAAATGAGCATCCATGTTTCATCATACTATTACCTTCATACATAGCCACCTCCAACAAAAAGGATCAGTGATTTACTATCAGACAGAAAATTCCTTTAAAACAAAGCCTACTAAAAAGTAATGCCAGGTTGTTGTTCTTTTCTTTTTCTTTTTTTTTACTCACTATAACAAAGAGATACTCCAAAGAAAACAAAATGTTATTGTTAAACAATCTCAGAAATCACCTTGACAATTTTCAAGAAACCTATCTTCAAGAGAATGGAAAAGATTCTCAGAGAAGTTGTAAAGCTAATTGCAGAGTGACCAACATCTGCCACATGCTGTTGTATGGGAGGTGAAATTGCAACCAATCAAAATGATTATTATGTAATATCATAGTAATTAGAATTACTGTCATGTGACAAAATCATATATCTGAAAGACAAAAAGAGTAAGAATTTTATCTTTTAATTCAAAATATATGATGGCTCTGATATGTACAAAGTAGGAAAATAGAAGCTGGCTATCAAAACAAATCAGGCAAAGAAACTGTCCTTCCTATTATAAACATACTGTTTTCTGTATACCTTGTTTTATCAAATGTCATTATTATTAAATAACTTTTAAGTAAATAAAAGCATTATTTTGTAAACTTTAAATAACAACCCAAAGTATGCGTGATGAATAGATATAAATAGATTTGGTTCTTAATTCATTTTATATCTAAAAAATGTTCATACTTTTAATTTTCATCCTGAGAAACTTGGAGAAGTGATGGGTTCTAGAAAAGAAAAAAAATCAATCTTGGGGCTGAATTGATCATTCAGTGATAAGACACTAGCTTTGTATACAGTCAACCCAAGTTCGATTTCTGGCACTCCAGGTAGTCCCCCAAGCACTACCAGGAGTGATCCTTAAATGCCAGGTCAGGAGTAAGTACTGAGTAGCACCAGGTACTAAAATTAAGGACCTGTCAATAAGGGCCAAAATTAAGAAATGAATCCCTAACTTAAGAACACATCCTATTCTCAAAATGCAACATATAAAAACAATTAAAAAGACTTTTTATATTAGAAAATATTCATGTTAGAGTTAAATTGGAAATAGAGTATAAAAAAGTACAAAAATTGAGGAATCTCATTAGAAAATTCACACCTATGTGGGCCAAATCTGCATAATTTCTACCATGAAACTTTTATTGTTCTGGAAATGACTTGTTTTAAATTTCCACTGTGTGTCAAAACTAGACTCAGTGTCTAAAAACACCATGTGAACAAATTAGGCATGGTTCCTAGTGTCCTTGAAATGCTTAAGATATAAAAAAATATTAATGATAAACATTAATTAGTATGATTGCAATAGTCTATTATTGTATAACAGATCGCTTCAAAACAGAATGGTTTAGTGTATCAACCACCATACTATAACTCACAAATTTGAGAACCAGGTTCAAGCAGTTGTGAGGCAATACATCAGTACATTTGATGCCTTGGCAAGATGGCTGGAAAATCAGTCTCAGGTAAGGCAGCTGACAGAAAAGGCTAAAGAGATGCAAGGCAAAACAAGTAAGGTACACCGCTTATTTGAGTGGAACACCAATACCACGTAAGGTCCCCTGAGCAGGATGTGCCCCAGAAACCAAAAGTCCAAAAACATGAAAAATAAAAGACAGTATTTCTGTGGGAAGGCTCTAATACAAAGATGCTTTGCTTCGAGACTTGGACTCCAAGAAAGTATTCCAAAAGACAAGAAGCAGAAGCTACCAGTACTGAGGTCTGAGCCTGGAAACTCTCAAATCATCAGTTCTTCCACTTTATTGGTTTGACATAATAGAACCTACAAAAGATTTGATGAGTACACATAGATCCTAACTTCCAGATGGAAGGAATTAGAAAGAATTTGTTGCTGCATTTTACCTAACACGATATGTACCTCACATTTGTGAAAATTATTGTGAAGGATAAAACAGGGTGCCATGAGGAAGACTAGAGGAGAAATCTAATTTATACTGTGTGAACAGCTGTCAATAAGGGCACTCTCTAACTTTAAAGAATAAGTAATCATTAGCCTTAAAATACAGCTCATCTATTCCATGAACACATCCCATCACCAATATTAAATTTCTGCCTGAAACAAAACTTTATTAGTGGGTAAAATGCCAGTAAGGTGTTTTATGTTTTTCTAACCTTCTCAAAGACAGGCTCATACTTCAAAACTGCTGAGTTTCTTCTATTCTCTGAGGAGTAAAATAAATTTTATCCCTGAGAATTTATTTAATGATGTGGAATAGCAAATTCTACCCTAATATCAAATATAACATCTGCATTAGTACAATGAAATAATAAGCAATCAAGTAGAAAACTTCATTGCCAAATGAGCACTGGGAAAGAACAATTTGTCATCATAACATACAGAACATTAGGTGCCTCAACACTGCTATAACTTTGTATTCAACATTCAACAAAGTAAACATTTAACTTAAAAATTTTAGGTATATGTATTTGTTGCAAAAAGCAAGGAGTTAGCATATGTGATGGCAATCTATAAAAATTATATTTTATGGTAAAACTCATTAAAAAACTCCACTTTCACACATATCATTTTTATCTTCAATTATAAAATCTTAGAAAAATTCTGTAAATAATAGAATTGTATGAGGCCGAAGTGATAGCACAGTGGTAGTACAGCCTTGCACAGAGCTGATCCAGAACAGACAGTAGTTTGAATCCCGGTGTCCCATATGGTCCCCCAAGCCAGGAGCGATTTCTGAGTGCATAGCCAGGAATAACCCCTGAGCGTTACTGGGTGTGGCCAAAAACCAAAAAAAATTTAAAAATAATAGAATTATAACATTTGTCCTCTTCTCTCCATCCCTATATTTTCTTCAGTCTTGCTTGAATTAGAAAAAAAAAAAACCTTCCATTCTATTCTACTGCAAAGATCTAGTGCATTCTCAAGCCCTCTTCCCTTAGAGATCTTTGTAAAATTATCTGAATGATGAACTAGATATAATTAGTCAGATGAATGTTCAAAATGGTGGATGCCAAAAACTTATTTAATATTAAATTCCAATGTTACCTCAATAAAAAATAAATATGGTGACACTATAGGAAAATACTCAAGCTCAGAAGTCTAACATTGACCAGTTACCAGGTTCCCTCCCTTCAACCTGTCATCCTACTGCTCTGTCACTCTATGTGTCTTGTGTTCACAGGAGACTATGAGAGCTTTCCCAGTTTGTAAGCTTATTGTCAATCTTCAATTCAAATTTCTCTCATGCTTTCATTCTCATTTCAAAGTATATTAAATTGTCCATGAACTTGTCTATTCCTTTTCCACCTTCTGCAAGTTCTCCTCAGGAATATATGCTATGTCCTTTTTACCTTATTGTTTCTACTGACCAGCAAGGCCTTGTACTATGTTTCTATCCCATAAACATTGCTTTAATGACTCCTCTAGAGTCACTTTAGAGGCCATCTAGAAAGTCTATCTGCAGGTTTAAGAACATTGTGGTTTTTCTAAATATCTATTACTCAAGATTTCATTTGAAGGTTATAAGGGGGGATTAGTTTTAATGTTCTTTATGTTTCTTATAATTATTTATTATTAATATTTTAATTAATTATAATTATTTAATTATATATAATTACATTATATAATTTTTATTATTTCTTATGATCCAATTGGTCTCTCTATGTTGGTATCCAAAATCAAAATAACGAATTTTATTTTGTTTGTTTGTTTTGGTGCCACACCCAAACACAGAGATTACTTCTGGCTCTGCACTCAGAAATTGCTTCTGGCAAGCTTTTAGGGGTCATATGGAATGCCAGGAATCAAACGTTTGATTTGGGTCTGTCCTAGGTCGACTGCATGTAAGGCAAATGCCCTCCTACTGTGCTATCACTTCAGCCCAACTAATTTTATTTTTTTAAGTTATTTTTTAAGACACCATGCTACCTTTCAAACAATCCCTGAAAGTGACCAGAAACTGACCAATAAGGTAACGAAGGAGTAGATGTCGGAAAATTCTCAAAAACTTTGCCACCTTTAAACTCTAGCACTACAAGTAAGTTATGGAGTCTCTCTAACCCCTTGGCTTCCCCCCTCAGAAGAATGTGGATGTATGAAAATAACTGCTTCATTGAATCTAGTGAAACAATGCACTTGGTATCCTCCATTCCAATACTCAATTCCAAGACCAAGCTCCTGAAAAGTTCCAATTTGTAGAATAAGTTCTTGGTGAAGAATTCCAGGACCTGGGGAATAAGGAGAAGCCAATAATACTAACTACAGCAACCATTAAACAAAGGATTGAACTACACAGCTCCACCTGCTTTTACCAGGATATTTGGTTTTTGTTTTTTTTAATAGTTTTTATTGTGACCAAAATGAATTACAAATCTTTCACAGTAATATTTAAGTGACAATAAATCAAGGTCATTCCCACCATCAGCATTGTCCTCGCTCCACACCTGTTCCCAGTATGTATCCCATATCTCCCTCAATTGCCCCCCAGACTGCTAGTGCAACTGCTTCCCTCTGTGTATAGCTTGTTGTATATTGGGTATCAATTCTGTTGTCATTGACTTTGGGTTTGGTGTTTGAAACTGATCATTTATTATTTCCACTCAATGTTCATACAACTGTTTGGTCCTGGTACCTCCATATGTTTTTTCCTCCTCAATTCATGAGGTAGAACATGATTGATTTCAAGTTATGTGGTTCTGTTGGGAAAAAAGAAACTGGGAGGATTCCATCTAGAGGTTATAAATATCAATTTAAAAGAAGAAAGGGAAAAGAGAAGGAAAAAAGCAACTACAAAAAAAGCACCTAGCTACTAAAAGCAACCAACATCATATAATAACCACAAGAGCAAAAGAAAATAAAAATAATAAAAGAAAAAAGAGAGAGAAGGGAAAAGGAGAAGAGAAGAAAAGGATAAAAGATAAATAAGAAGAAGAAAAAGAAAAAATGAAGGAAGGAGGGCTGGTGTAGCAAGGTTTTGTGCTTCTTTGTGTGTGTGTGTGTGTGTGT
>PVKC010030369.1:0-14898 GCA_004027635.1 Crocidura indochinensis | reverse complement strand
TATATATATATATATATTACATGTAAGAGAGACTCCTACAGTTTGAATCTGAGCGGCTAACAGAAAGCACATACAGGTGACATAAAACCCAACATTTTCCTATACTGTTTTCAATAAAACCGACACATGGTAAGGGGCAGTAAGAGCCACAACTCTGTGTACTGAACTCTATATTTGTTTATGAGACAATTCTTAATGCTGTTGAAACTAGAGGTCATTTATGGCAAATTACTATTTCTTCTTTATAGAACATATTAATATCTGGACAAAGACACCAGGAATAAAGCAAAATCCAATGCTTAACTTAAGAGTCAGTCTTTTCTTATGACCTTTCTCTTTAAGATACGAGACTTTAGTCATTCAAAGGATCAAATAAAAAAAGATCTGGCCTTATAAAATTTTCTTCATCTATAGGACAGAATTGTGTTACAGACTAATATTTAAAAAGTGTAAACATTGTGCTGATGTTGAAGAAAATATAAGAAGAATATTTTCTATTTCTCTTTTGTGATACATACAGCATAGATTTTTGGCTGGTCATGTGTATCTATCTTGGCATTTGTCCAAGATGATAAAACTGAGGCACATTTCATGAGATAGTGGAATTATTTCTAACATCTGCTATCAAAGGATCCCACTAGGATTTAGCACAGCCGGAACAGCTGACAACCTTGGGCGATGTGAGATGGGGCTTCACAATATCTGGCTCAATAGACTCCATTAGATCACACTCGTTTGCAAGTATATGTTTCACCAGGCATCTGGAGGCTTCGTCGATATTTATATTTTCCTAGAGAAAAAAATAACTTTAATTACTCAATATTAAAATTAATCCTGGAGCAGAGATATATGTATACACACACATATGCACACATATAATGAAGGAGCAATCTGGCAATTGAATGAATTATTCCTCCATATGCACTATCCATTCTACTAATTCTTCTCTCTTACTCCTTCAAGAAATTTTATATTTTAATCCTTCACAAACATAAGAATATTTGCTTTCTCACTTAAGATAAGTAGTGATTGGTAGGCTCTTTTAGTAGAGAGTCTTCTTTAATTTGAACTAAAGAGAGTTTTCTTAATTTTCACATGATTTTTGTGTGCTGCAAGATGACACTGTAGAAGAAATGTAAGAATTCAGTGCAACGTAGGTTATTAATTGTCCTCTGCTACCTACCTTTATGACCTTGGTAAGAGACAAATAATAAGACATATCTTACAGAGGTCATTAGTGGTTTTATAAGTATTTCTGTCTTTCTTTTGATCTTTCTCTGTTCAATGAAATAAGATCAAATGTAGCTCACTTTGTAAAAAGCATTCCCATTAAAAGCTCAATAAATTATGCTCTATTTTTCTTTATCTCTGAAATCATAACAGAGATAACATAGAAATAGCTAATCCTCTATTAATACAGACGAAGAGGATAAAGTATACCATGATCCATATCATGAATGAAAAATATCATCTTGCTGTATTTCATTGTTGGGGGGAAGTATATTTGGGTCACTCAAGGCTTTGCTTAGGTATAGCACAACCCTGAAAGTGCACTGGGGAACATAAGAGATGCCAGAAAGTTGGCTGCATGCAAGGCAAGCTCCTTACCTTCTAAACATTTAGACATTTCTGGACATGCTATTTTAAGATATTAATATTTTGGGTTGTTTACCACTGTGACATTGCATAAAAAATACAGATAAACACATATTTAAGAAAAGAATTGTAATCAAGAGGATGGAACAAATTTTACTATGAAGAAAGTATTTATTTATTACATACCCTGCTTATTCAGTAACCATAAAATTGCCTTTTCTCTGTAAATTATGCTACTGAGAGAACAAAATACGAGCAAGTATACTAAGTGACAAACTTCAGTGAGTATTTCAGCACAATTGTAGAGCTGGTTTCCTCATATTTGATCCAAAAGAAAAAGATCTTCACATAAAATTACTTTTTCATGCAGTCTTATTGTACGATCTTAAGTGTAGCTGCCTAACTTGAGTCATGTGTGTATTCAAAGTTGTTTGTATGTATTAAAGTTGTAAACATACACAGCATATTATGTATACATAATGTATCCGTCCAGTATGTATATGTATGTATATTTATGTACCTATATGCTCGAGAATAAGCCTAGTTTTTCGGCATAAAATGAGTGCTAGAAAACCTGAACTGGGCTTATACTCGAGGTCATAAAGGTTATTTGATTCGGTGCACATGCACCTAATCAAATACACATAGTCTCCAGTAGTCTTCTGCCATCTGCTGGAGGGGGCGGTGCTTCAGTTCAGTCCACAGGTCGTGGCTAGGCTAAAGAGGTAGGCGGCTGAACTGAACTGGATGCCACTGAACTATTTAACCCACAATATTCAATGGTACATTTAATTAAGTGAAAAACCCATTTAAGGCAGTAAAGTCGTATAAATAAATGTTTATAAATCCCCAATCCTTATAATCAGAGGTTTTGGAGTATAAGAATTCAGGATTTTAACCATTTGTTTACAATGTTTTACTGTCTTATATGGTTTATTCACTTTACTGAAGTTGCCATTGAATACTATGGGTTAACGTGGTATGTTAATGGCATTCAGTATATCAAACAATCATGTATTATAAGTACTCATGTATTTATTTATTGATTGATTCCTCAATTATTGTAATTGTTTGGGGTATATATTTTTATTTTTGAAATTTACTAGTGGCTGTTGCATTTTCCACTTCAACTTATACTCGAATAACTAAATTTTCCCAGTCTTTATGGTAAAATTAGGGGATCAGCTTATACTTGAATTGGCTTACACTCGAGAGCATGCGGTATATATATTATATATATGTATATATATATAAAATGTATGTGTATACATATACACACATATATGGTGGTTTGAGGCCACACCTAGTGGTGCTCAGGAGTTAATTCTGACTCTGTACTCAGGAATTACTCCTGCTGGATTTGGGGGAACGATATTGGATGCCTCTGTTCAAACCCAATTTGGCCATGTGCAAAGCAAGTATCCTTCCACTGTACAATCTCCAGCCCCATTATACTTTTAATTATTGCTGAAATAATATGGGAAATGGAAAAGGTGATAATGGTTTACAAATGGTATCTTATCTATAGATAATGACACTAGATGTGTAATTACTGATTAACATGTTCTTCACACTTCAAGCCTGAGTTCCCTGTTAAAGCTTAAATTTAAATTTTCGAAAGTAGCCTGATCATTCTTCTTCCATCTATAATTTTTTTAATTTTTTTTTGGCCACACTCGGTGATGCTCAGGGGTTACTCCTAGCTATGCACTCACTATTCGCTCCTGACTGGGGGACCACATGGGATGCCAGAGGATTGAACAGCAGTCCATCCTGGGTCAGCCATGTGCAAAGCAAATGCCATACCACTGTGCCACTGCTCTGGCCTCCATCTATAAAAAAAAGAACACTCCTGATGACCCTTAAGTCTAAATCACTAGGTAAATTTATGGTTATATTTATTTATTTATTTGGTTTTTGGGCCACACCCAGTGACGCTCAAGGGTTACTCCTGGCTATTTGCTCAGAAGTCGCTTCTGGCAGGCACGGGGGACCACATGGGGAACCGGGGGATCAAACCGCGGTCCGTCCTAGGTTAGCGCTGGCACCTTATCTCCAGCGCCACCGCCCGGCCCCGGTTATATTTATTTATGATGGTACTATTATTTTTGTTGATACCAGATGCTAACACATATCCCTGAAACACTTTCCTTATCTATTAGTTGTACTGAAAATAACTCTAATCTAATAAAAATAATTGTTTATATTCTCTGGGTTAGAGGGTTAATAATATAAAAATATGCTGTATATAATTTAAGTATAAAATATTTCATCAGTATGGTTAAGATTTTGTTCTTCATGTTTTTGTTCTTAATCTTTTGTTGAGAGTGAGAATAGTTTTTTTTTTTATGTCAGTTTAAATGTTTACTTCACACTCTAGTCCACTGAGAACACTGTAATTTCTCTGCCTGCTGAACATGTTACTATGACTTGAAGTCATTGTCCTTGTATGGCATTTATTCTGGTTTTGTTTCTGTTTGTTGTTGCTGTTGTTGTTGTTGTTGTTGTTGTGTTTGGGCTACACCTGGTTGTGCTTAAGGGACGCCAGGAACTGAACCCAGGTTGGTTGTGCAAAGCAAGTGCCCTACCTGATAAATCTCACTCCAGCCTATTAGCATTTCTTCTGTTATTTCCTCTTTCTTGTGAACCCATGATTACATTTGAACTGCTGAATCACAAAATATCAGTGTATGACTCTATGAAACAGGCCCAGTTTATCTATTTATGCTGAAATCTAGTCCTTGGCATTTTGATGTTTTAGGAACATCTTCTAGGATTTTGACTGTCTATAAATAATGTGGAGACAAGTAATCTCATACAACTTTTCAGACCTTCCACAAGATTCAACATATTTTTATCTCAATACAAAGGCTTACAGTGGATGATTTTGGTACGTCAACCCTGACATTTATTTTTATTTCTTGGGGGCAGGGAGGACAAAATGCCAAGTGCTTATTCCTGTTCTTCACTCAAGGATCACTCCTAGAAGTGTCCAAGGGATGTGATAGGGTACAGGTAATCAAACTCATACACAGGACAATTGTCTTACCTACTGTACTATCAGCCCTCTCATTTTTAAAGTAATGCTTTGATTCCCATTTGTTATCATCTGTATATTGTGAGTGTATACAACACAATTCCACTCCAAATGCTAAGTATATAATACTTATATTTTATATTTATTTCAAGAGAATACAAATTAAGTTTTGAGAGATTAAAAACTCCCTGGTCAAGCAAGTGGTTTGAAAGGCCCAAATCAAAACAAAGTCAGACTTAAGCTATTTTCTTTCATCAATGTTTTAAAGATCAAATGCAGTAACATATAAAAGTTCATAGCTACTAGTACCAATTATTTATTTATTTATTTATTTATTTATTTATTTATTTATTTATTTATTTAGTTTTTGGGTCACAACCGGCAGTGCTCAGGGGTTACTCCTGGCTCCATGCTCAGAAATTGCTCCTGGCAGGCACGGGGGACCATATGGGGCACCGGGATTCGAACCAATGACCTTTTGCATGAAAGGCAAATGCCTTACCTCCATGCTATCTCCCAGGCCCATAGTACCAATTATTGATAAATAAAAATTAATCACTTTCTCTTTCATGCATTTGAAAAATAATACATCTATGAAATAGGAAAATCTAGTTTACATATTAACCAGGATCTATCTAAATTAATTTTGCCAGTAATAATTTTAAACCTCCTACTCATAGCTTAATCTGACAGTTGAGTAGAGTTTCCTTTCATTAATGAGAAAATTGACAAAACTACTGAGAGTAAAATAACACTTTTAAAAATCAATTAAAAGTCATAATGATTATGAGATAAACAAGAATCTCCAAACAGAAGTCTAGCATGATGGTTTTAGTCAAAGATAAGATGATGTTGATGATAATATTTTTGGACATCAGAACACCAGGTGAGGTATAGATGACATTATAATCAAGAAAAAAGAGAATGAAATGCAGGACTTTTGAAAAATAAAACCATCAATACCATTGAGTAGCAGTATTTGCTTTTTGCTCACATGTTGGAACAGAGTAGAAATTCGTAGTGACAAGTCACTTTCACTTATCCTATCATATTATTTAGATTACCACTGAGTACTATACATTGAAAGATAAATATGATACAGTGGATTCCATCCTGACTGCAATTACAATAAGGTTTGTGCAAATTAAAAAGTATTAAGGTTAGTTAAAGTCAGTGATTTATAAATCACTGTCAATTCTTGAATGCTTTTTTCCAGGTAGTCATTACAGGTTGAATTATTTGATGAAGTGCCAATACATAGAATATAATACAACTTAATACAAGGCAGAACTACATAAACCCTAATAATTCTAACATTATTTATTGAACTATCAGAAATCCATTAGTGAATGGATATCTGTCACAAAATTCTAACTGACATGGCATACCTAATTATGATAAACATTTTAAAGGGTAGCCATGAAGATAAGCAAGCATTATTATTTACTATTGTATTTAACACATGCATACAATAAAAAGTTGAGGCATAGATATTATATAAGTTTAGCCAAGGTCTGATATCATGTGACAAAAGATTTCTTGGTGGTATATACTTGGTAAAATTACTTTAATTATTTATCTCAATTTCCTCACTGTAAAATGGGAATTAAGAGCGATACCTTAAAGGTAACTGCATATCATAAATTTGAGCATGCTAATACTTTAAACATGTAAAACACAACATTGGGAAAGAAAGCATATATTGCATCAATGTTGTCTGTATACCACATATAATAATCTAAATACAATACTTTTTTGTTTTTGCTTTGTTTTGTTTTGTTTTGTTTTGGGGCCACACCCGGTGATGCTCAGAGTTTACTCCTAGCTATGTGCTCAGAAATCACTCCTAGGTTGGGGGACCACATGGGACGCCCGTGTGGATCAAACCTCGACTGTCCTAGGCTAGTGCGGGCAAGGCAGACGCTTTACAGCTTGCGCCACCACTCTAGTCCCCTAAATACAATACTTTAATGATAAGAAAGGCATTGTAATGTATATTTATTTCTTCACTTTGTAGGTAGGAAATAGACGAAGAAAGTCTAACTGCCTGCACTATAAAAAATACAGACCAGATGTGAACCCAGAGAAGACAGTATATAATGATATTTATCACAATATTTACCTATGTTTACTACCAAAAAACAGGCAAAGTGCTTTTAAAACACAACTGGAATTGTGTTTTGTTTTTGTTTTTGGGCTACACCCAGTGATGCTCAGGAGTTACTCCTGGATATGCACTCAGAAATCTTTCTTGGCTTGGGGGATCATGTGCGATGCTGGGACTGGGTCAGCAGCGTGCAAGGCAAACTCCTTACCGCTGTGCCATAGCTCCAGCCCCTGAAATTGTGTTTTAAATCCAATTGAATTTAAATTCAAACTCTCATCCCAGTCTTGCCAAGGTATTTATACCAATAGAAGAATAACATACAGCTCATTTGCTTCCAGAATTGTAATGTTAGGAATTTGCCATTGAAGCTTTGAGAAATGTTGATAAATGTAGACTATTTATAAATTATTGTTTAGGAGGTCCTCAAAAAATAAAAATAAAGTTATATAGAACATAATTTTCTTTTTCTTTCACAGTCTGTTCAAATATCACAAGATAATCCTAACCATGCCTAAGAGAATTACAGATTCAAACCCTTTTAAGCAATTGTATTGCAATAAAAATACCTAGCTCACTTACCATTGAAGTAACTCAAAATGAAGTTCACATTTTATAGATAACTATGAAGAAACAAAACTGATGGCTTAAATGTAAAATACTACCTAGAAATTCTTTTGAACCTATTATAGAAAAATTTTATAATGTCCCCAGAAATAACTTCTACTATAAAGGGAATTTATATATTTTATGATTTACAAATCACATATATACTTAGACTGAATCTCGTATCTTAACATTTGTAGCATAACAAACAGTCTATCGTGATGATTGCTTTATTTGGTAGATTCTTATATTTATATCTCTACTCAGAATCTAATTTAATTCAGTAAAATCTTATAAATAGCCTTTAAAATTTACAATCAAATTTTAGCAAACTTGACAGTAACTATTATGATTATTATTTATTTACTTCATTGTGATTGGTAGTTCACGTTCATTCTTCATAAAATCTATTCAAGAGCTAAAAGCCTTCTGTTTGTTTTTTTGGTTGTGTGTGTGTGTGTGTGTGTGTGTGTGTGTGTGTGCGCGTGCGTGCGTGCGTGCCTGCGTGCGCGAGTGCATGCGAGGTTAAGGTTTACTTATGGCTCTGCACTAAGGAATCATTCCAGAGGGGCTTGGAGGACTGGTATATGGAATAAAAAAATGAAACCTGGGACCGGGAGATAGCATGGAGGAAAGGCGCTTGCCTTTCATGCAAAAGGTCATCGGTTTGAATCCCGGTGCCCCATATGGTCCCCCGTGCCTGCCAGGAGCAATTTCTGAGCATGAAGCCAGGAGTAACCCTTGAGCACTGCCGGGTGTGACCCAAAAACCAAAAAAAAAAAAAAAGGTACTATCAGAGAACAATTTTGGGAGCCGGGAGGTGGCGCAGGAGGTAAGGTGCCTGCTGCCTTGCCTAAGATGGACCACGGTTCGATCCCCCGGTTCCCATATGGTCCCCTGTGCCTGCCAGGAGCGACTTCTGAGCGCATAGCCAGGAGTAACCCCTGAGCATCACTGGGTGTGACCCAAAAACCAAAAACCAAAAGAAAAAAGAAATGAAACCTGCGTCTACTGCAAGCAAGATATGCATCGTATCTGTTGTACTATCATTCTAGCTCATATTTTAAAGTCATATATAATGATAAAGAAAGTTTAACCTTTAGCAAGTGAAATAACTTTCAAAGAGCAAAACAAGAATTTGGTAAATCTCTCATTCTAAGCAAGACTTTAATTTGTGTTCTATCTCCAACTGCTCTCTATGCTATAAAATATTGTCTCTCAAAATACAATGGATATTAAAATAACTCAATTTCTAATCAATAGTTTGCAACTGTGGCAACAATGTCACACTGAGAGAGTTAAGAAATTGTTGCTAAAATCCTCTTTCTACACATGGATTTGACTAATCTTGGATATGTAATGTGTGGGTTTAATTTAAAATATTCTTTACTTATTTAAAATGTGCACCCAGGTTTTAGAAGCATTCATAAAATTTAAAAATATATATTTAAAGCTACATCACTTTGTTTTAATTGTGAATATTCTGGCAATACAATTTAGTAATCTTAAAGCTATAATATTTCTTATTTCTCTATAGGAATCATATAGATCTGATTAGCAGAGGTCATGGATATATAGATATATATCTATATATATCCATCTATTTATCTATATAGAAATCCATGTTTTGTTTTGGTTTTGGTTTTGAACCACATCCAGTGATCTTCAAGACTCTCAAGATGCTCTTGACTGTCTCAAGAATTACTTTGGCATTGCTCAGGGGACCTTATGGGATGCTGAGGAGTGAACCTAGGTTGCTCAATGCAAGACAAGCACCGTATCTGCTGTGTTCCAGCCCCACTTGTTCATGTTTTAATTTGCTCCTCAGAACATCTGTCTGGTGACAAATTATTTAATCTCTCACTCCCAGTGCCAGAGAGCAAAACATTTCTAGCAGAAAAACCTTTATATCTGCCTTGTTAGAACTGGCAAAGAATTTATCCTCTCCTAATCTTTTCAAATACATCAACCTCAAACAACACACCAACTGTATCAGAGGCTCTGAGGTTAGGGCACTAAATTCCTCAGCACTGTGAAATTTTAATTAGTGCAGATGGCCTATACAGGAAAATAACACCACTGCAAGAAGCCAGGCAGAAGAAGGGAGGATGTTAATTCTTCCTTTAAGAGTCACCATTTGTTTACTGAGCACACATGTATAAATAATATTTCTAACTCCCATATATTTTTGTTTACAACTCAAATGAGAGCAAGTATTTTGTTCACAGCAGGACTTTACTCTGTGTTCTTTAACATTAATCCCCTTTTCTTCAGAAAACTGTTTCCTTCTACCACACTGAGCTTCTATTTAGATTGCTCCAAATGGATCTTTATTTCACAGAGGACTATTTGGAGGACATTTTTGCTCTTTTAAAATTGTTTCAGGGCCGGAGTGACAGCACAGTGGTAGGATGTTTGCCTTGCATGGGGCCAACCTGGAACAGACCTGGGTTAGATCCTGGCATCTCATTTGGTCTCCTGAGTCTGCCAGAAGCTATTTCTGAGTGCAAAGCCAGGAGTAGCCCTGAGCACTGCCAGGTGTGCCCTTATTATTATTATTATTATTATTATTATTATTATTATTATAGCTACATAGGCAGTACAGTGATTAAGGTACTTGTCTTATATGAGGCCATTCTTTGGCACCACATATAGTCTCCTAAATGCAACGAAGAGTGATTCCTGAGCATGGGCAATCAGTAAGATAGGAAGAAAATTAAGTGAGAAAAAGGCCATGGTCTGAAAAAAATTCAGGATTTACCAGTATAGAATACAATGTTTTATTTTAATGATGCACATCTGAGACATATTTATAATGCAGTGCTATCTCAAAAATTACTTCAATTAACATCTCCAACTTAATAGCCAGATGAATATGCAAAATACAAATTTTCTTATTTTTCACATATGATAGTGATAAGACCATAACCTACTAAAATATCGAAGACTAGAAGTATATCTGTGGCAAAAATAATAGTTGGGTAACATTTTATCAGTATATGCTAAGTATATTTATCTTAATATAAACTCAACAATTTTGCTGATGAATTTTTGTTTCAATTTTCTATTCTTGTTTGTTTGTTTGGGACCATATCTGGCAGTACTCAGATGTTACTCCTGGATTGCACACAGGAATTACTCTGGCAGTACTTGGCGTATCATATGGAATTCCATGGATAAAACCATGTTTGGCTGCATGCAAGGCAAATACCCCACCCACTGTACTATCACTCTGGCAATGTCATCTTTTTTTTAATATTTTATTGAAACCATTGTGGTCTACAAAGTTCTTCATCATTTTGTTTCAGACATACAATATTTCAAAGCCAATCCCACCACTTCTTTCCAATGTTGATTTCTTTCCACCAAAAGTCTCAGAGTCCATTCCATGTCACCACACCTGCCCCAATACTACCAGCATAATAGATCCATTTTAAGTTTTGATTGCTAAAGTTTGTCTCGTGATTTCTTTTTTTTTTTTCATTCCTTTGACTTGATATTTAGTTCTGTCCTTTTTTTTAAACACCACCAATATACCTGAAATTTCTTAGTTCCTTACCCCATCCTTTCTTGTGTTTCTTTCCTCCTTCACTCAATTTCTTTATTTCTCCTCAGTATACTCTGGGGCCTAAATTGTTCTTGATAGCCCACATTTAAACCATGCATCTCTTTATGCACTTACTCTAAATACCTCATAAGTGATGACATTCTATATTTAACTTTCTTCTTCTGGTTCTCTTTATTATCTCTTCTCTTCTGGCTCTTCATATTTTCTAGTACCATCATGTTGTAGCAAATTGCATGATTGTATCATACCTTACAGCTATGTAGCATTCCCTTGTATAAATGAAATATATTATATATGCTTTCATAAACCATTCATCTATTGTTGAATATTTGATTGATTCCAACTCTTAGCTATTATAGTAAGTTATGCAATGAATAGTGCCGTGAATACATCTTTCATGATAAGTGTTTTTCTGTTCAGAGATTAGACACCAAATGAATTGTTGCTGGGTCATATGGTAAATTATTTCTGAGATTACTGAAAACTCTCCATACTTTTTTTCACAGGGGTTAGAATAGGTACATTCCTACTAGTCGTAAATGAGAATTCCCTTTTTACTACATCTCTGCCAACACAAATCATACCCAATATTTTTGATATGTGGAAGTTGATTTCTCATTATTGCCTTGATTTGGATTTCCCTAATGATAAATGATGATGAGTATATTTTTCTTTTTTTTCCTTTGCATTTTTTTATTATGAGGAGTATTTTTTTCTTATGCCTGTTGATCTTCCTCGGAGAAGTGTCAGTTCATTTCTCTCCCCATTTTTTTTGGTTGTGTTTTTTAGATTTTGTGGGGTTAGCCTTTGTGAGTACTATATATCAGACCTTTATCTGATGTGTTGAATGCATATTTTTTATTATTCTCAGTTGTCTTTTAATTTTAGCCCATGTTTCTTTTTGCCATACAGAAACTTTTTAGTTTGATATAGTCTTATTTACTTAGATTTGATTCTATAGACCTACAATTTGCATGGTTTCCTTTAAGAGTTCTTTGAGGTCTTAGTCTTGGCATGTTCTACTTCAATTTTCCTCAATTAACATTATTCAGGCCTAATTTCAAGGACTTAAGTCCACTATGATTTGATTTTTGTGTGAGATGTGAGATGTGCATCATCTTTAATTTCTTACACTTGGCTCTCCAATTGTTCAAACACCATTTATTGAAGATACTGTATTTATTTTATTTAAGGTCTTGGCTCCTTTGTCAAAGATTAATTGGCCATATACTTGGGGATATGTAACTGGAAATTTTATTTTGACCCACTGATCTGAAGTCTGTCTTTGTTCCAGTGCCATGCTGTTTGGTCACTATGGCTTTGTAATAGAGCTTCAAGTTAGGTATAAGATATCTACAAATTTCTTGCTTTTCAATATGGGTTTGGTTATCCTCAGTCTTTTATGGCTACACACAAGCCTTAAGTTGATTGCTCTAAGTCTTGAATAATGTTGTCTGAATTTGGATAGGGATTGCATTGTGTGTATATAGTAGCTGAGGTAAGATGGTCATTTCAGGTAAAAATGTCCATTTTCTCCACTCTTATTCAACTTAGTATAGAAGTCCTAGCAATAGCTATCAGGCGAGAGTCGGAAATCAAAGGAATCCAAATAAAAAATAGGAAGTCAAACAATCTCTATTTGAAGATGACTTATGATATACATCAAAGACCTTACAGTCCACAATAATGCTCCAAGATACAGTAAACTAATACAGTAAAGTGGTCAGCTATATCAATATACAAAATACAATTAAATTACTTTGTATAAATAATGATTCAGAGAGAAAGAGATCAAAGAATCTCTATCCCATCAAAATAGTTTCCAAAACCATCAGGTACCTAGGAATCAATCTAGGTTGAGATGAGAGACCCATACCACAAAACTTCAAAACACTTAAAAATGAACTTGAAGAAGACCTAAGGAAATGATAAAATATTTCATGCTAATGGATTGGAAAAATAATATTATCAGAATATCATTTTTTAGATAACACTGTCATGAACTCAGTTAATTCTTTAGAGATAGTTTTAAACTCTTGTTTTTTTTCAAAAGGTATGAATCAAATAATTAAATGTAAGAGTGAATATGTAAATAAACTAAATAAATTCATATTTTGGATTTTGTAGTTCATGGTTTTGACTCATCTGTAAACCCTAGTTTGCCAAATTCAACCAAATTCCTGACATATAACTCCCAAATTCCACAGTTAGATAGCAGTAATTATTAGCCTGACAACACTCCTGGGCCAGAATTTAACATATGTTATATAATTTTCTTTTTAATAATGTGTACTAACACTACCCCTTTCTTCATTATTCAAAGTTGCAATAGCAAAGAATAATGATACAACAGGCATTGCAGAGAGTAAAATGGTAGGGCTCTTGCCTTGTATACAGACAAGACAGTCCTGCTAGGTCTAATCCCTGAGTGCAAAGCCAGGAGTAAATCTTGATAACTTCTAGGTGTGACTACCCCCCACCAAAGAACAAAGAAAGAATCAAAGTTACAACAAATTGAAGTGGATATTCTCGCCGAAATTATGTAACTATGCAATAAAATTATTATTCAGTAATAATTATTGAGTACTTTCTTTTTTTTGAGTACTTTCTATGTAACAGTTAAATCATCTGTATTTTGACTATTATACATCATTTATCTTCTTTTTTCATAAATTTGGTTATTTTATGTCTTCTATAAGGGTGTCTATATTGTATTAATATTCATATTCATAGTTGTGTAACAAAAACATGGTTATTTTAAAACTATGATTAATTTGAGAGTCCTAATGCCTTTATTTTATCCCTAAACTCCAAAAAACAGAAAGGAGATAAAGCACATCTATAAATATTTCATACACTGGAAAATAGGATTATATGAAAAAATGAAAACTATATATACTACTCACTGTTAGTTACAGAAGATTGAGTTTAAATAAAAATAATGACATAGAACAGACCAAAATTCTAACTCTATGCCTGGAACCTTGTAATACAATGAAGAAGAGAGAAGAAAAAAGTCTAAGAAAAAACAGTCTGATTACAAGAACTTCTGAGAAAAAGGATTAAAAATAACATGCACGTAAGATAAAAGAAAAGGAGAAACAAACACAGAAGAGATTTGTGCTGCTCTGAATTATTTCCTATTGATTCCAAAAGCTCAACTGAAATCTTAAGGCAAGCCTGGAGAAAGTGCTAAAGTCAGAAAAAGATACTTGGGGTTTATTTAAAGGAATGATACTCTCAAGTAGAATAAACATTACTAAAAAATAATGCATGAGTTTCTCAGAAAACAGATAAAAAAAAACATAACAAAACTAATTTACTTCTGTACAGAATCTTTCATTACCTCCTGTGGACAATGTATTTAAGAATTAGGTACAAAGTAAAACTCATAATTAAAAAAAAATGTTTGGTGCATACTTGGCAATGGTAAGGGGTTAGTTACTCTTGACTCTGCTCTCAGGTGCTCATGGGTCAGTATGAAAGGTGGGGATTGCACCCAGACTGGCCACAAGCAAGCTGAGCACCATACCTGCTGCACAGTTTCTAGAGACTCTAAAATGTATATAAATTTTCTTAGTTCAGTCATAGAGAACAATTATCTAGTTGTAAACTATGAAACCAAAACAACCGATTAGAACTGAGTTCAATTTTAGAAGCTTAAATGCAGTCATAAAAGTAATATATAGCAAATTATAATTATAAAATATCAAAATATGAACATAATGGCCATGTTGACCTTACTATATAATCACTTTTTAAATCTGTATGAAAATAGGGATTATTAAAATATTCATTGCTTTTATACAAGTATACTAAAAATAAATCTAATAAAATATTCTTAGGCCAAAGAGACAATACACTGAGTAAAGCACATTGCCATGTGCATGTCTGACTTAAGTTAAATCTACAGTACCACATGTACTTTCCCAGCACTACCAAGAATGTTCCCTAAGCACTGAACCAGAAGTCAGTGTCAGGCATGAT
>PVKC010030368.1:0-14829 GCA_004027635.1 Crocidura indochinensis | reverse complement strand
GGTAAGAGCCCCGGGTGTGTGTGTGTGTGTGTGTGTGTGTGTGTGTGTAGTGTGTGTGTATGTGACTAAATCATGGTCTCTACTCAATATCCTGAATTTCTGTTCCTGGTTCAGTTACAGGAAGACCCAATTTTTTTAAGGACCTTTTTGTTGTTGCTCAGGCAATTTGCATGTAAGTAATGCAATTTTGTGCCTTGATAATTGCGTTTTTTTGATTCCATCAATATTTAGTGATGAAAAGAATATGCTTAAGTGCTTAAGATTTTTTTTTTGGGGGGGTCACATCCAGCAGTGCTCAGGGGTTACTCCTGGCTCCATGCTCAGAAATTGCTCCTGGCAGGCACAGAAATTGCTCCTGGGGCACCGGGATTCGAACCAATGACCTTTTGCATGAAAGGCAAACGCCTTACCTCCATGCTATCTCCCGGGCTCCTATGCTTAAGACATTGATCAGTGAAAAAGAAAACAAAATGTCAAGTTGTTTATTTATTTTTGGAAACTCTCTTCTATATGGAGTTTTTAAACAGGTATAAGTGCAATTAATTATAAGCACATGTAGCATGGCTGTCAATAGAAAAATGTTAAACCTGGACTTCTCACTCTATAGTTGGGCTCCTATTAGATAATTCAGATTTTCATTCCTCATTTGTGTTTCCTACCAATGTTCTCACTACTGAAAATTTCAGGATATTTTTTCCCTTAAGATATAGTCACAGAGAGCTGAGTTATCCTGGACAAACCTGATCAGAGTGAGTCTGGATCGCTGACATCATTACTGAGAGTATTGTGGGTTTGAGCCCTTCACTGAGTGTTCTTTATAACTAATGAACCCCACCATAACAAGCAGAAAACAAATCACACTACAAGCGTGACAATGGGGAAATTTTGCAGGCAAACACCATGATAAGAAAATAAAGCTGAGAGCTCTGATGACCCAAAAAATACCAACCATCTAATTTCATCTAATTAATCTCTGATAAGGATTTTTAGAATAGAATTATGGAGGATCTTCATGGAAATAAAAAAAGCACATAGCTCTAGCTGTACAGAACACAAATCAGAAAATTCTAAACTAAAATAACAGGTCTTAAAATCACAGTAGGTGAACTAAAACATTCAATGGAAAGCCTCTCTAACAGGGTAACAGCAGCCAAGAACAGAATCAATGAACTGGAAGATAAAATGCGAACTACATATAGCAGAAGAGATTAGAAAAGAACCTTAAGGCAAATGATCAGACAATGGAAAAAAACCTCAAGGAATGTATACAGATGGAAAGAGAAGTCCTTGATAAACTAAACAGAAACAACAAAAGAATCATTGGAATCCCCAAGGCCAAGGAAGGGGTCCCCAGGAAGAATAAATAGTCAAAGATATCATCACAGAGAAACTCCCAGAGCTAAAGACTGCTTGCAATCAAATCCTGCATGCCTGAAGAGTACCACCTAAAAGAGACCAGAAGAAAACACCACTAGACACATCCTAATCACAATGACAAATCCTACAGATAGAGATAGAATACTGAAAGAAGGATCAAAAAGGGAAATTACATTCAAAGGAGCATACATAAGATTTATAGTGGATCTCTCCTTTTTTATTTCAAATTATTTTATCTTATCTTTCTCTCTCTCTTTGCACTCCAGTATGATTTGAATTCAGAACTGAGACTATTGCATGGTGCTGCTCTTTATTGCTGTAGGGCTCACTGGATATTTAATTTGACACTTATTTTTGTATTGTTAATTCTGATGACCAGATAATGACCCACAAACTGATTACTATCTCAGATAAAGACTTTAGAAAAGCAATATGGAAGATGCTGAAAGAACTCAAAGAAACCATGGACCAAGTTGAACAGAACACTAATAAGAACCAAGAAAAGATGTTGACAGAAATCACAAAACTCAAAACTGAAATAACATCACAACTAACATTCCATGAAAAACTCAGGAAATGAATTGAATGACAAAATGGATAATCTCAACACCAGGGTAGAAGAAGCTGAGAATGGAATTGGTGCTATGGAAGATGAGATAAATAAAAACTCCATACAGCAGGAGAGATTGGGAAAAAACTTAAAACAAATGTACAGACAATGGAAAAAATAGTCAAAGAATGGGAACAGATGAAAATAGAAGTCTGTTATAAGATCAACAAAAACAACTTAAGAATCATTAAAGTACCAGAAGAAAACCTCCAGCAAGAATCAACGGTCAAGAACATCATTAAACAGAAACTTCCAGAGCTAAAGAATATATGTGATCAAATCCTGCATGCCCAAAGAGTACCAATCAAAAGAAACCCCAGAAAAAATACCCCAAGACACATCCTAGTCACAATGACGAATACCACAGATAGAGACATAATTCTGCAAACAGCAAGATCAAAAAAGGAAATTACATTCAAGGGAGCATCCTTGAGAGTTACAGCAGACCTGTCACCAGAAACACTCAAGGCCAGAAAGCAGTGGTGGGATATTGTGACAAGACTGAATGAAATGAATGCTTCACCTAGAATACTGTACCCAGCAAAACTCACTTTCCAGTTTGACGGAGGAATACATGGTTTCACAGACGAAAAACAGCTCAGAAACTTTACAAACACAAAAATAATCTTAAGAGATAAACTGAAAGACTTAATTTAAGACAAGACTAACCAAAAGACACACCAAATTTCGATGTAAAGATGGCATCAAATTCCAGGACGATTCTTTCTCTCAATGTCAATGGACTAAATGCAACAGTTAAGAGACACAGAGTGGCTAAATGGATGAGAAACCTCAATCCAAATTTCTGTTGTCTACAAGAAACACACCTGAAAAGTCAGAACAAACAGGGACTCAAAATAAAAGGCTGGAGGAAAATTTTCCAAGCAAACAACAACCATAAAAAGCTGGAGTGGCAATACTAATATCAGATAATGCAAACTTTATAGTCAGGAAGGTTGTAAGGGATAAGGATGGACATTATATATTAATCAATGGGTATGTAGAGCAGGAAGAAATCACCCTTCTAAACATATATGCACTGAATGAGGATCCAGCAAAATATTTAATACAATTGTTGACAAAGCTGAAAAATAATATAAACAGCAACATAATAATTGTGGGAGACCTTAACGCGGCTTTGTCAACAATGGAGAGGTCACCCAGACTGAAATCCAACAAGAGTATATTGGACCTGAGGTCTAGTGGATATATATATATATATATATATATATATATATATATATATATATATAGAAAGAGAGAGAGAGACAGAGAGAGAGAGAGACAGAGAGACTTCATCCCCAGAAACCTGGATACACATTCTCTCCAATGTACATGGGACATTCTCCAAGATACACTACATGCTGGCACATAAAACAAATCTTCATAATATCAAGAGGATAGAAATTTTGCAGGCTACTTTTGCTTACCACAAGGCTCTGAAATTACTTGTGAATTCCAAAGGAACAAAAAAGAAAAACTCTAACACCTGGAAGTTAAACAGCCTCATACTGAATAACCAGTGGGTCCGAGATTAAATCAAAGAGGAAATCCTGGAAAAAAATGATAATGAAGACACAAACTATCAGAACTTATGGGACACAGCAAAAGCAGTACTGAGAGGAAAATTTATAGCTTTGCAAGCACACATCAGGAAGGAAGAAGTGGCTTACCTGAGTAGCTTAATGACGCAGCTAATAGAACTAGAAAGTACTCAACAAAAGGACCCAAAAATGGTGAGGCAGAAGGAAATAACAAAGCTGAGAGCAGAAATCAATGAAGTGGAAACCCAAAAAACAATATGAAAGATCAACGAAAGCAGAAATTGGTTCTTTGAAAAAATAAGCAAGATTGATAGACCACTGGCAAAACTAACAAAGAAAGAGAGAGAGAGAAACTTGATAACACGTATTAGGAATAAAAAGGAGAGATCACTACTGATATGGCAGAGATTCAAAGGGTAATCAGAAACTACTTCGAGAAGTTCTACGCCACTAAAAATGAGAACCTGGAAGAAATGGATAAATTCTTGGACTCTTATAATCTACCACGGTTGAAGAAAGAAGATGTAGCATATCTAAACACTCCAATCACTATTGATGAAATTAAAAGTATAATCAAATGTCTGCCCAAAAACAAAAACCCAGGCCCAGATAAATTCACTAATGAATTCTTTCAAACTTTCCAAGAGGAACTATTACAAATCCTGGGAACACTTTCATGAAATCGAAAAAATGGAAACACTTCCAAATACCTTTTATGAAGCCAACATCACCTTCATACCTAAACCAGAAAGAGATGCAACCAAAAAAGAAAATTACAGACCATTATCGCTGATGAATGCAGATGCAATAATCCTCAATAAAATTCAGGCAAATAGAATGCAATTCTTAATTAAGAATATCATCCACTACGATCAAGTAGGTTTCATCCCAGGAATGCAAGGATGGCTTAACATCCAAAAATCTACGAACATAATACACAACATCAACAACAAGAAAAAGTAAAAATCATATGATCAAATCAATAGATGCAGAGAAAGCATTTGATAAGGTTTGACACCCATTTTTGATCAAAACTCTCAGCAAGATGGGAATGGAAGGAACCTTTCTTAATATAGTTAAGGCCATCTACCACAAGCCAGTGGCAAATATTATCCTCAATGGAGAAAAACTAAAAGCCTTCCCTCTAAATTCTGGCACAAGACAAGGCTGTTCTCTCTCTCCACTCCTATTCAACATAGCACTGGAATACTTGCTATAGCGATTAGGCAAGAAAAAGATATCAAGGGAATCCAGATAGGAAAGGAAGAAGTCAAGCTCTCGCTTTTTGCAGATGACATGATACTCTACTTAGAAAAACCGAAAGACTCTACCAAAAGGCTTCTAGAAGCAATAGACTCATATAGCAAGGTGGCAGGCTATAAAATTAACACACAAAAATCAATGGCCTTTCTATACACCAATAGTAATAAGGAAGAAATGGACATTAAGAAAACAACCCCATTCACAATAGTGCCACACAGACTCAAATATCTTGGAATCAATTTGACTAAAAATGTGAAGAACCTATACAAAGAAAACTATAAAACTCTGTTCCAGGAACTAAGAAAGGATATGCAGAAATGGAAACATATACCCTGCTCATGGATTGGCAGGATTAACATCATCAAAATGGCAATACTACCCAAGGCATTATACAGATTTAATGCGATCTCTCAAAAGATCCCGATGACATTCTTCAAAGAATTGGATTAGGCAGTTTTGAAATTTATTTGGAACAATAAACACCCTAGAATAGCGAAAGCAATCATTGGGAAAAAGAACATGGGAGGAATTACTTTCCCCAATTTTAAACTTTACTACAAAGCAATAATTATCAAAACAGCATGGTATTGGAACATGGACAGGCCCTCTGATCAGTGGAATAGGCTTGAATACTCAGAAAATGTTCCTCAGACATACGGTCGCCTAATTTTTGATAAAGGAGCAAGAAATCCGAAATGGAGCAAAGAAAGCCTCTTCAACAAGTGGTGGTGGCAGAATTGGCTAGCCACTTGCAAAAAATTGAACTTAGACCCCCAGATAGGATCATCTATGAAGATAAAATTCAAATGGATGAAAGACCTTGATATCAGACCTGCAACCCTAAAATACATAGAACAGCATGTAGGCAAAACACTCCAGGCATATTCAAGGAGGAAAATGCACTCTCCAAGCAGGTGAAAGCAGAGATTAACAGATGGGAATATATTAAGCTGAGAAGCTTCTGCACCTCAAAGGAAATAGCGCCCAGAATACAAGAGCCACCCACTGAGTGGGAGAAACTATTCACCCAATACCCATCAGATTAGAGGCTAATATCCAAAATATACAAGGCACTGACAGAACTCTACAAGAAAAAACATCTAATCCCATCAAAAAATGGGGAGTAAAAATGGACAGAAATTTTGACAAGGAAGAAATACAAATGGCCAAAAGACACACGAAAAAATGTTCCACATCACTATTCATCAAGGAGATGCAAATCAAAACAACTATGAGGTACCACCTCACACCACAGAGAATGGCACACATCACAAAGAATGAGAACAAACAGTGTTGGCAGGAATGTGGAGAGAAAGGAACTCTGATCCACAGCTGGTGTGAATACCGTGTAGTTCAACCTTTATGGAAAGCGATATGGATATTCCTCCAGAAACTGGAAATTGAGCTCCCATATGATCCAGCTATAACCTAGGAATGTACCCTAGGAACACAAAAATACAATATAAAGTCTCCTTCCTTACACCTACATTGTTTGCAGCACTATTTACCATAGCAATACTCTGGAAACAACCAAGATGCCCTTCAACAGATGAATGGCTAACGAAACTGTGGTACATATACACAATGGAATATTATGCAGCTGTCAGGAGAGATGAAGTCATGAAATTTTCCTACACATGGATGTACATGGAATCTATCATACTGAGGGAAATAAGTCAGAGAGAGAGAGAGAAAAAAAAACGCAGAATGGTATCACTCATCTATGGATTTTAAGAAAAATGAAAGACATTCTTGCAATGATAATAATTTTCTGACTAAAAAGAGAAAAGATCTGAAAGTTCCAGCTCACTTCAGGAAGCTCACCACAAAGAGTGATGAGTTTAGTTAGAGAAATAACTACGTTTTGAGCTGTCCTAAAAATGAGAACGTATGAGAGAAATGGAGAGCCTGTCTAGAGTACTGTTGGGGATTGGGTGGGCAGGAGAGAGATTTGGGACAACGTGATAAAAACATTGCACTGATGATGGGTGGTGTTCTTTACGTCACTGAAACCCAAACACAATCATGCATGTAATCAAGGTGTTTAAATAAAATAAAAAAGAAACACATCAAAAAGATGAATGCAACCTTCTGCTGCCTATAAGAAACCCACTTGAGTAGTCAGATCAAACATAGACTCAAAATCAAAGGCTTGAGAAAAATTATCCAAGAAAACAACACCCTTGAAAAAGCTTTTGCGTTCATATCAATATCAGATGACACAAACTTTAGACTCAGAAAATTGTAAGGGACAAAGATGGGCACATCGTACTAATCAAGGGATACAAGCAACAGGAAGAAATTTCTCTACTAAACATATACGCAATCAATGAGAGACCATCAAAATATCTAATACAATTATTGAAAAGTTTAAAATAGGTTATCAATAATAACACAATAATTGTGTTATTAACACAATTGACCTATGAATATTTGATAGGTCAACCAGACTGAAACCCACCAAAAATCTACTAGCCCTGAAAAAGAGAAATGGAGCAAAGAGGCCTAATACATCTATATAGGGCACTCCATCCCAAGAACCTAGATAAACATTTTTCTCCTGTGTACATGGGACATTTTCTAAGATAGACCACATCCTGGCACATAAAACATACCTCCATAAAATTAAGAGGATAGAAATCTTGCAGGGTACCTTTTCTGACCACAAGGCTCTAAAATTAGATGTGAACTACAAAGGGACACAGAAGAAGAATGTTAAAAACTGGAAAACTGTTAAACAGCCTACTACTAAACAACCAGTGGGTCCGAGATGAAATCATAGAAAAAAATCCAAACTTTCCTGGAAACAAATAGCAATGAAGACACAAACTATCAGAACCTATGGGACACAGCATAAGCAGTAATCAGAAAAAAATTGTAGCTTTGCAAGCACATATTTAAGAAGGAAGAAGGGGAATATCTGAATAGCTTAATGATGCAGCTTACAAAAGGAAGCAAAAATAGAGAGACAGAAAGAAATAACAAAGCTGAGAGCAAAAATCAATGAAGTAGAAACCCCAAAACAATGTGAAATATCACAGAAAGCAGAAGTTGAATTTTTGAAAAATAAACTCACAAAGAAAGAGAAACTTGACAACCCCTATTAGAAATGAACAGGGGCATATCACTACCAATATTGAAGAGATTCAACATGTAATAAGAAACTACTTTAAAAAACTCTATGCCACTAAACATTAGAACCTGGAAGAATTGGACAAATTCTTGTACTCATAATCTTCCACAGATGAATAAGGAGAATGTGGCCTATCTATACATGTCAATCACTATTGAGGAAATTAAAATGGTAATCAAATGTCTGTATAAGAACAAAAGCCCAGGCCCAATGGATTCACTAATGAATTCTTTCAAACCTTCCAAGAGGAACTACTACCAATCCTGGTCAGGCTCTTCCATGAAATAGAAAAAATGGAAACAATTCCAAATAGCTTTTATGAAGCGAAAATCACCTTGCTACCAAAACCAAACAGAGATGCTGGGAAAAAGGAAAATTACAGACTAGTATCCCAGATGAACACAGATGCAAAGATCCTCAACAGAATCCTGGCAAATATTATCCAGTGCCTCATCAAGAAGATCATTCACTATGATCAAGTAGGCTTCATCCCAGGAGTGCAAGAATGGTTTAACATTCATAAATCTATCAACAAAATACACAACAGCAACAACATTGAAAATAAAAAATCACACGATCATATCAATAGACGCATAGAAGGCATTTGATAAAGTCCAAAATTCTCAGCAAGATGGGAATGACATGATATTTTCTTAATATAGTTAAGGCCATCTACCACAAGACAATGGCAAATATTATCCTCAATGAAGAAAAACTAATAACCTTTTCTCTAAATTCAAGAGAAGATGCCCTCTCTCACCACGCCTATTCAACATCGTACTGGAAGTCCTTGCTATAGCGATCAGGCAAGAAAAAGATATGAAGGGAATCCAGATAAGTCCTTGCTATAGCGATCAGGCAAGAAAAAGATATAAAGGAATCCAGATAAGAAAGGAAGAAGTGAAGCCTTCACTGTTTGCAGATGACATGATACTCTACTTAGAAAAATCTTAAAGACTCTACCAAAAAGCTTCTAGAAACAATAGATTTATATAGCAAGTGGCAGGCTACAAAATTAACACACAGAAACCAATGGCTTTGTTTATATACAAATAATGATAGGGAAGAAATGGACATTAAGAAAACAACCTCATTCACATCAGTGTCAAACAAGCTCAAATATCTTGGGAGTCAAATTGACCAAACACTTGAAGGACGTGTACAAAGCAAAAATAAAATCCAGCTCCAAGAAATAAGAGGACACATGGAAATGGAAGCACATAGTCTACTCATGGATCAGCAGGATTATCATCATTAAAATGCAATAATTCCCAAAGCATTGTACAGACTTAATGTGATCCTCTAAAGACACCCATGACATTCTTCAAGGAAGTGGATAAAACTCTTCTGAAATTTATTTGGAACAATAAACGCTCTTGAGTAGCTAAAGCAATCCTTGGGAACAGAAATATGGGAGGTATTACTTTCCCCAATTTTAAACTGTATTACGAAGCAATAGTTATCAAATCAGCATGGCATTAGAATAAAGACAAATCCTCATATCAGTGGAATAGGCTTGAATACTTAGAGAATATTCCCCAGGCATACAATCACCTAATTTTAAATCTGGAACAAGAAATCCTATGTGGTACAAGGAAAGCCTCTTCAACAAGTGGTGTTAACACAACTGGTTAGCCACTTGTAAAAAAGAGGACTCAGACCCCCAGCTTACACTATGTATAAAGATAAAAATCCAAGTGAATTAAAGACCTTGATATCTGATTTGAAACCATAAGGTATATAGAACAACAAGTTGGTAAAACACTCAATGACATTGAGGCTAAAGGCATCTTCAGGAGGAAACTTCACTCTCCAAACAAGTGGACACAGAGATAAACAGATGGAAATATATTAAGCTGAGAAACTTCTGCAGCTCAAAGGAAATAGTGCCCAGGATACAAGAGCCACCCATTGAGTGGGGAAACTATGCACTTAATGCCATTCAGATAAGGGGCTATTAACCAAAATATATAAGGCACTGACATAACTTTACAAGAAAAAATCATCTAACCCCATTAAAAATGGTCTAAAGATGGGGCCCGGGAGATAGCATGGAGGTAAGGCGTTTGCCTTTCATGCAAAAGGTCATCGGTTCGAATCCTGGTGCCCCATATGGTCTCCCGTGCCTGCCAGGAGCAATTTCTGAGCATGGAGCCAGGAGTAACCCCTGAGCACTGCCGGGTGTGACCCAAAAACCAAAAAAAAAAGGTCTAAAGAAATGAACAGACACTTTGTCAAAGAAGAAATACAAATGGCGAAAAGGCACATGAAAAAATGCACCACCTCATCAGGGAGATGCAATTCTAAGGTACCTTCTCACACCACAGATATTGGCGCACATCACAAATAATGAGAACAAGCAATGCTGACAGGGATGTGGAGAGAAAGGAACTTTTATTCACTTCTGGTGGGAAAAGCGAGATGGAGACTTTCTCTAAAAACTGTAAACTGTGCTCCCGGATGATCCAACTGTCCTACGCCTAGGGATAAGCCCTAGGAACACAAAAATACAATACAAAAATCCCTTCCTCACATCTATATTCATTGCAGCACTATTTACAATAGCCAGACTCTGGAAACCAACAAGATGCCCTTCAACAGATGAATGGCTAAAGAAACTGTGGTACATATACACAACGGAATAATATGCAGCTGTCAGAAGAGATGAAGTCATGAAATTTTCCTATACATGGATGTACATGGAATCAAATACGACAAGTGAACTAAGCCAGAGGGAAAGAAATAGACACAGAATAGTCTCACTCATCTATTCTCATTCATGTATGGGGTTTAAGAAAAATAAAAGTCATTCTTGCAAAAATTTTCAGAGACAAAAGAGAGGAGGGCTGGAAGTTTCAGCTCACTACATAAAGCTCACCACGAAGAGTGATGAGTGCAGTTAGAGAAATAACTATATTGAGAACTATCCCAACAATGTGAATGAATGAGGGAAGTAGAAAGCCTGTCTAGAGTACAGGCGGGGGTGGAGTGGGGAGGAGGGAGATTTGGGACATTGGTGATAGGGTGTTTCACTGGTGAAGGGGGGTGTTCTTTACATGACTGAAACCCAATCAAAATCATGTTGGTAATCAAGGTGTTTAAATAAAGATATTAAAAAAATATAGTCACAAGGGACCAGAGTGTTGGCACAGGCCGTAAGGCATCTGCCTTGTATGCACCAGCTTAGGACTGACCACACAGTTCGATCCCCCTGGTATCCCATTTGGTCCCCCAAGCCAGGGTCGATTTCTCAGCGCATAGGCAGGAGTAACTCCTGAGCGTCATAGGGTGTGGCCCAAAACCAAAAAAAAAGTTGTAATCACAAAATGAAATGAAAATAAAATTAAACTAATGTCCAGAATTAGGGGCTGGAAGCCTTCCAGAAAAGTTTTTCCAAAATAATTATCTCATTGGGGGGGTGGGGTGGAATAAGATTTTGCCTCTGGGGATGATCTCTGGTTAACATATCCCTTCACAGACAATATAATAACTAGTGAGATACTGAAAGACTTTGCAAAAGCAGGAATTAAATAAGCAAACAAATGAATCCCCAAACAATTAAAAATTATGTCTGTCTGCATGTTATTAAACACACTAGCTTCCAACCTATATGCATTGACATCTAACGTTTAATAAAACAAGTATAATACTCAGAATGAAATAAAATAGTAGGATGTACCAACTAAATGCAACTTATAATGTACATTCCTGGGGTCAGAGCAATAGTTCATTTGCCTTGCGAATAGCTGACCCAGGCATCCCATATAGTCCCCTCAGCCAGGCAC
The DNA here is from genome assembly GCA_004027635.1 of Crocidura indochinensis. Taxonomy (NCBI): domain Eukaryota; kingdom Metazoa; phylum Chordata; class Mammalia; order Eulipotyphla; family Soricidae; genus Crocidura; species Crocidura indochinensis. The sequence goes on along the minus strand of PVKC010030368.1, from coordinate 3,117 downwards.
GATTTCTGAATGCATAGCCAGGAGTAACGCCTAAGAGTCACTAGGTGTGACCCAAAAACCAAAAACCAAAAAAATTACTTGGCTCTTTTTTTTCAAACAGACATTAATAGATTAAATAATAATAGCATGTAGGAAGAGCTCAACAAATCTTTTAAATTGTTTTAAATGAAATATAAAATATAGAGAATTATACATACATATAAAAATATAAAACTTTGTGTGGCAGGTAGGAACTAAGTATCATGGAGTATATAGAAATATATTGTCATAGATTTGTGTTTTATGGCTACGTGTAGTTATGATTATAAAAAATTTGGAGGCTGGAGAGATAGTACAGGGGATAAGACACTTATCTTACATGTAGCTAAGCCAGGTTAGCATTATTAATATAGTCAACCTTGAATACATAGATAGAAACAAATCCTGAGCATGTTGGATGTGGCCCCAAAGCAAACAAATAAAATAAAAGTAAATCGAGGAGGGAGGGGTGGGGGAAAAAAAAGTAAATCAGTTTTACATGTAGTTAAATACATTTAAATTATCTTGAATGAATTTAAAAAGCATGCTATACATTTCATATTGGACATTCATTGTTAAAATGTTAATAAAAGTTTATGCTGCTATGAGTAAATTAAAATTTCATTACTAAAAAATATATTATCAGTACTTTGTAGGATTATTCTTTCAAATAAACATATCTCCATACTGCTAACTTTAAGTGAATTTCAATGTCATGTTTATGTGCTCATGTATCTAAATCTGTGTGCATATATGTATGCCAATTGAAAATAGATGACAAAGGAGTATATTCCAAACTGGTTTTACTAGGCATGAGTTTCTTGACTTAATGACAATATAAGTTTGAAGAAAGTGCAGATTCTAAATATTCCATATAATGCAAGATGAAATAGAATTTTTCTACATAGTTATAAACATCTAATTTATTTATTTCTGCTAATTACTGCAGCTCTGCCTCTAGTCTCATTAATCACAATCTGTCTCTATATGGCCATCTAGTGAAAAAAAACCCTTATTTGGTGAAGTCATTTCTTCAACCACTTCTATATCATTTAATATCTCAAGTCAAATTCAAATACTATACTGTAGTTGGAAGAGATTCAGATATTTGCTCTCACGTCTAACCTTTTCCATTTAATACTCTGACTCAGAGCCAATTGTTCAGTTCCTGGAGCACTACCATACATTGTGTTTTATTCCGTCCATACATTGTATTTTAACTGAAATTTTCTGTGTTATCTTTGCCCTCCTCACCTCCGCAATTTTCCTCATCATCTTTTTTGTCTAAAGATCTTCTGAGGGGGTTTTGTTTGTTGGTTGTTTTTTTTGTTTTTGTTTTTTGTTTTTTGTTTGTTTGTTTTTGTTTTTGGACCGCATCTGGTGATGCTCAGGGGTTACTCCTGGCTATGGGCTCAGAAATCACTCCTGGCTTGTGGACCATATGGAAAGCCAGGGTATCAAACCAAATTCCATCCTAGGTTAGCGCGAGCAAGGCAAACACCCTACCACTTGCACTATCGCTCTGGCCCCAGATCTTTTGAGCTTTAATCTAAATATCATTTAAGTCCTAAGGCTTTGTTCACCCATTGCTTGTTTTAGTGATTCTGCTCAAAGTCCCTTATCATCTCTATTTCTTGAATTATAGCACAGTACATTAATCTCTTATTGTCTTTAAGAGCCTACTAGCCTGTAACTTTTCACAAATTAGGAATAATCCCCATTTGTTCACAGCACCTGCAAGATAATAGAAGAAAGACACTTGTATAGAAGTCTTCCAAGTCAGAAAAATGTCACAGAACTTAGGAACTGAATTTGCCTATTTATTAACTCTTAAAGGTCTGATCCTTTGGAGAATGCTTCCAAAGTCATAAGGTTATGAAAAAGCATTGTAGAAACATATATGAGTGAAAACCTTTTAAAAATAAAATTTTGTATTCAGTTCCAGATAAATATTAAATATTTAAACTTACATTATTTTACACTCTTTGCAAAATACCTGCTAGTTTGAAATACTACAACATTGTTTTCGGATGCCCGCCCAGTGATTCCAGACTGTGAGTGTTCCCGGTGTGTGTTTTCCCACTGCCCTGTATCCAAAACCTCTTGGGAGTGGAAATTAACACTCCCAGAGCTCCAGGAGAGCAATCTTATTCACTTAAGGGCCACACAAACTCAAATATCTTGGAGTCAACTTGACTAAAGATGTGAAGAACCTATACAAAGAAAACTATAAAGTCCTGAACCAAGAAATAAGAGAGGACACACGGAAATGGAAACACATACCATGCTCATGGATAGGCAAGATTAACATCATTAAAATGGCAATACTCCCCAAAGCATTGTACAGATTTAATGTGATCCCTCTAAAGATACCCATGACATTCTTCAAAGAAGTGGATCAAACACTTATGAAGTTCATCTGGAACAATAAACACCCTCGAATAGCTAAAGCACTCCTAGGGAAAAGGAATATGGGAGGCATTACTCTCCCCAACTTTAAACTGTACTACAAAGCAATAGTTATCAAAACAGCATGGTATTGGAACAAAGACAGACCCTCAGATCAGTGGAATAGGCTTGAGCTCTCAGACAATGCTCCACAGACATACAATCACCTAATTTTTGACAAAGGAGCTAGAAATCCTAAGTGGAGCAGGGAAAACCTCTTCAACAAGTGGTGCTGGCAGAACTGGTTAGTCACTTGCAAAAAAGCGAACATAGACCCCCCCAGTTAACATCATGTATGAAGGTAAAATCCAGATGAATTAAAGACCTTGATATCAGGCCTGATACCATAAAGTACATAGAACAACACATCGGTAAAACATTCCATGACATTGAGACTAAAGGCATCTTCAAGGAGGAAACTGCTCTTTCCAAACAAGGGGAAGCAGAGATCAACAGATGGGAATACATTAAACTGAGAAGCTTCTGCACCTCAAAAGAAATATTGCCCAGGATACAAGGGTCACCCACCGAGTGGGAGAAACTGTTCACCCAACACTCATCAGTTAAGGGGCTAATATCCAAAATATACAGAGCACTGACAGAACTTTACAAGAAAAAAAAAAAAAACATCTAATCCCATCAAAAAATGGG
>PVKC010030367.1:0-14825 GCA_004027635.1 Crocidura indochinensis | reverse complement strand
ATTTAACTTCCAAAAAAATTAATGACTAATAAAATTATTTAACTAAATTAAAATTTACTTCTATAAGGAGCATATATAAAAGTTTCAGAATGTTTAATTTACCACTTTTGCTAAACGTCTCTATCATTTAGAACAATGTTTCTCAACTAAGAAGTTAATGTGGTCCCCATGATTATTCAGTGGTGCCCCAAGTAATAACCATATAGGACTCCAGACATGAGATGGGTGGGGGGATAGAACAGTAAAATCATAGAAAGAAATAAGATCAACAGGTGGCCATGGTCAAGAAAAAAATAAACACTGACCTAGAGTACAGTGATAATGTGGATGTTTCATGTCTATCATTATATATTCTTATGTTAATACTAATGCCCCTTAACACCTTTAAAAGAATTATTGTCTGATAATTATAGAGCTAAACGTACTGATAAAAATAAAGGAAAATTTGAGGAGCAGAATTAAATGCAGCAGGTAGCTTGCTTATCTTGAAAACAGCCAATTTGGGTTTGATCTCTGGTATCCCAAATCCTCCCCTAAGCCTGCCAAAAGTATTCCCTGAGCCCCAATCCAGAAGTAATTCCTGTGTACTTCCATGTGGCTGCAAAATAAAAAAAAAAGCAAATAAATAGTAAACTTGAATAGCCAATAAGGTCTGAATTGGGAATTGGGTTAAAATTCACTAAAATTTGCATTGCATATGATGCTCTCAGGAACTGCCAGAAATGCTCCCTGAGCACAGAATCAGGAGTAATACCTGATTATTGTCATGTGTGACTCCTTAAAACAAAAAAAGTAAAATTAACTAAAACCTGTAAACCTTAGAAGAGATATGTGGTACATGTGCAAGTTTTGTCATTTTTCTATTTTATTTTATTTTATTTTTTTTGGTTTTTGGGTCACACCTGGCAGTGCTCAGGGGTTACTCCTGGCTCCATGCTCAGAAATCGTTCCTGGCAGGCACGGGGGACCATATGGGGCACCGGAATTCGAACCAATGACCTTTTGCATGAAAGGCAAACGCCTTACCTCTATGCTATCTCCCGGGCCCCATTTTTCTATTTTTGAAATATCTAATAATTGACAACATGATGGATTTTTATTTTTTGAAGTTCAAGGGAGATATTTCAGGATGAGATATATATAAATTTTAAGCCATTATAATAATTTAAGCATTAGAAAAATCAAGATTCTGAAAGTGCTACATTTAAACATTGACAGATAAAATAATTCACAGAAAAATAAATGCTAGTATTTTTGACTATTTGCCAAAAAATGAATTAAGAAAATAAAAGAAGTATATAATGAGCCAGGATAACACAGAAAACAAGGCAATATATCATAAAAATATGACACTTAGAAAATGTCATGATCAGTGTTAAAATATCTGAAAGTAGTTCATTTGGATTCAATAAGGAAGGCACTTAGTAATATTGGCAAGACCAATTTTAATGGATGGATGAGATAATAGCAACTTTACAGTGAGCTGTTAATTATTTGTGCAGAGGTATTGATAATAGCAACTATGAACAGAAATATATAAATATATAATATGAAATTTAAATATACATAATATATAAACAACATAAAAGTAGGTTAGATATGATTTCTCTAAATACATATTTATGACTATGTAACTCTGTTTATAGATAACATATTTATATTTATAAAGATATGTCTACATATATATGATGTATTTTATACGCATATAACTATAATATATCTGTACATACAGAGGAAAGATTCAATGAGAAAGAAATAAATTCTAGTATAATTATTTATTTTGATTTTGGGGACATACCATGCATTTCATACCTGGCAGTGCTCAATGAATAATAACAATGAACAATAATGCTGGTGATAAAGCACAGATTAGCATATGGCAGGGAAATGACCTTACCCACTATACTCTATTTGTGGCCCACTTTAATGCTTAAATGTGGTTATTGAAATTCGGCCTCCACTCTTATTGACTACTTATTGACTATTCCATGTAGTATATATTTGTATATTTTATCTGCACTATATTGTCCAGCAATAATTGATTTAGTCAATCACTTTGTCCTCTCTAAAATTATTCCACTTGGACAAATGAGACTAGAGTCTTGAATTTTCTACTTTTATTAGATACCTTTGTTTTTCCTACATTTTCTGAGATTAATATGTTGGTGTACAAGGCTGACTTCTCTTCCTTCTATAGTTACCCATATGAGGATTTCATCCGGTCTCATCTGTAAATTTAATCTATATATTTCTATTTCCTAAAATTTGTGATTGTTCCTAAAATAAAACAACATATAACTTCAGCTCATTTAATGTGGTGTTTGACAGCTACTTTAATTATACCAGAATGAACAGTTTCTAAGGTGTCAGATCATATCTGCTTCTCCTTGCTACAGTATATGATGGTATCTCTTCAGTTCCTCATAAAAAAAAAATTCTCATATGGCATGCTTTCCCTGACTATAATTTAGGGACGCTTGTTGGCTCTTGTTACATAAAGCAGTGTACTAAGATTCTAACGTTTTCTCAATTTCTAAGAACATCACCTCTGCAAATTCCAAGTCTGTATGACATCTGAATTATTGACATAGACCATAATATATGAATGCCGGTTTTCATGGTAACCTTTTTTTTTTCTGTAGTGATGTTAATCTCAATTGAAGAAATAGAAAAAATAAAGAATTTCTATAAATGGCAATAGGGAAAGTATTAAAGGAATATAACTCGATTAAACTCAGATAAATAGTGAAAAAATACAAAGTAAAGGGACAGAAAGGTAGTACAAGGCTTAAATTACATCTCTTGCGTATGGACAACGTTAGATCTATACCACATAATTTTCTGCATATCATCAGATGTATTTTTGGAGGGTCTGAGCACCATATGGGTGACACAGGTAATTTCTGGATTTATAGGGCTAAACAAGCCTAAATCATCAGGCCAATGAACTAATGACTTTGGACATTACCCCCCTGAAAGTAATTACCTCAAGGCCATCTGCAAACATTTGTTGAGCACCCTAGAAAATATTTTGTTGTCGGTGGTGGTGGTTTTCTGAGCCATGCCCCATGATGCTCTGGGTTTACATTTGCCTCTAAGCTCAGGGATCACTCTTTGTGGGCTCAGGGAACCATATTGGGTGCCCTGACTCAACCCCGCAATGACTTCATGCAAGGCAAATACCCACTCTACTAGTAATTTTGACCCAATCTAGAAATCAAATTTTTGATGTAAAATAATGTATAAAATTTTTGATATAATGTTCAGTTTATCAAATAAAGGAGAATGCTTTCAGGTATTTATAGACGAATGAGAATACTCTGGAATGGAGGAAAATCAACCTATCTAGTTGGAGCTTTGTAAAATTAAAATCAACTGTAGCATTTCCTTTCAGAGACCCATAATACTTCTAGTCACAAGAATTTAGGGATCTATCAGCAAATAACTGTAAATAAAGTGTGTAAACTCCAGAGCAATGTCAACTATCTATAGAGGGCCATTTGCTTTCTGCAAGTTCCCCACCCATGATCAGAACAAGTTTCAACATTGTTCTCTGTAGAGCTCGTCAGAGATTCTGCAGATAAAAGTAGCAACTCTTTGGCAGAAATTCACTTGGCGACAGATCCATCATTTATTTCCCACACCAAATGCTGAGAGACCCGCAAAGCCGTATTTGGAGTTGAGGATGCCAACTCTACAAGGAGGTCCCAGCAGTATGCGCACAAAGTCACCAAAACACAACATTTGCAGAGAAAAACATTTGGAAACGGAAGAGTATCGCAGAGCTAGAAATTTGGACTCCGCACATAGCAAACCTAACGAGGCGTCAAATCAGGGCTCTCAAGGCTTGCTTATCAGCCAGTAATCAAACTGCAACTAAAGCAGAAGACAAACTCTCGAGGAAAATAAGAGACTCTAGAGTGGCTGTGATTCATCACCTAAAACTAAAAATGTGACTTTGAAAATCACCAGCTATTTAAGGACATTGGAAAATGAAACACTTAAGAAAAGCAGCAGTCACTATCAATCCTGTATAAGATGGGAGAGAAGTTTCATTTTAGAATGAAAGATGTTATTGTAACTATATACAGCTAGGTAAGATGCTTACTTTATCATTAAAATAGATTCATCCATGCACAAATGTATCAAGCCCCGTGGCCACCAACGAGGCCACTAAAGTTCCTACAGCTTTCTAAGACTGTCGTCGTGTCTGTTTTGATTTGCCATTCATTTTCCCCACTTTTATTTCCTATTTACTATTAACTCTTGTGGGATCTTTTGGGGGTGACACCAGGCATTGTCATGGTCCATGCATGGCTCTGCACTCAGGGATCATTCATAATGGACTTGGGCAATCTCTGAAGTTCCAAGGACCTGAGGTTGACAAGTGCAAAATTAGCAACTTAATTTGCTGTACTATCTTTCTGGCACCTGGGAATTTATTCTCATGAAAGTAATTTATTTAAACACCACGCTACAAATTTGATTGTAATTGGATTTCAGCCATAAAAAGCCCACATGCAATATTTCCGCCACTAATGTCCCCCACTTTCTTCCACCCCCGTCCTCTGCCTGTCTTTCAGACAGACATTGCATTTTTCTCTCCATCATTTTCATGGTAGTTGTTAGTGTGGTAACTGCACTTACCACTATTTGTGGTAAGCTTTATATCATGGGTTTGTCCTCTATTGTCTCTAGGTATGATTACAATACTGTGTTTTATTTTTTCTTAAATCCCACAGATGAGTGAGTGAGACTATTCTGTGTTTATCTCTCCCCCTCTGGCTTATTTCACTCACTATAATAGTCTCAATCAGGGGCCAGGGAGATAGCATGGAGGTAAGGCGTTTGCCTTTCATGCAAAAGGTTATTGGTTCAATTCCGGGTGCCCCATATGGTCCCCCGTGCCTGCCAGGAGCAATTTCTGAGCATGGAGCCAGGAGTAACCCCTGAGCACTGCCGGGTGTGACCCCCCAAAAAAGAAAAAACAAAAACAAAAAAAATAGTCTCAATCAACATATATATATTATGTATATACATATATAATATATATACACACATATAAAGGCATTTCATGATTTCATTTTTTTCCTAAAAAGTGTGTAGTATTTCATTGTGTAGCTGTATCACTGTTTCTTTGGCCACTCATCTGCTGTTGGGTATCTGGGTTGTTTCCAGATTTTGCATATTGTAACTAGCACTGCTATGGACATAAGTGTACAGAGGGCATTATTGTATTTTGTTTTTATGATCATGGGATATATCCTTAGGAGTGGTATTGCTGGATCATATGGGAGCTCAATACTCAGATTTTTAAGAAAAAGAGGTATGGTTTTCCAGAAAGGCTGGATTAAGTGGCATTTGTATCAACAGTGACTGAGATTTTTTTCTTTATATTCATGCCAGCAGTGGTTATTCTTGTTCTTTATAACGTGTGCCAGTCTCTCTGATGTGAGATGATATCTCATTGTCTTTTTATTTGGATCTCCCTGATGATTAGTGATGGAGCATTTTTTCATATGCCTTTGGTCTATATTTCTTATTTGAGGAAGTATCTGTTCATTTCTTCTCATTTTATGATCGTATTACATTTATTTTTCTTGCTAAGTTCTGTCAGTACCTAGAATATCTTAGATATTAGTCCCTTATATGATGGGCATTGGGTGAATAGTTTCTCCCATTCCATCGGTGACATTTTTACCCTAGTCACTGTTTCCTTTGAAGTTTAGAAGCTGCTCAAATTGATGTAATCCCATTTGTTTATCTCTGCTTTTCACTTGTATGGATAGCGGTGTTCTCTCATTGAGGATGTCTTCAGTGTCAATGTCATAGAGTGTTTTGCCTATGTTTTCATCTATACACCTTATATTTTCAGGTCTGATATCAATATTTTAAGCCATTTTGATTTGAACTTTGTACATGGTGTTATATAGAGGCTTGATTTCACATTTTTGCATGTGGCTGACCATTTTCCTAGCACCATTTGTTGAAGAGGCTTTCCTCGATCCATTTTGCATTTCTTGACCTTTATCAAAGATTAATTGATTGTATCTGGGGGTCATACTCTGAATACTCAAGTCTATTCCATTAATCTGAGGTCTAGATTTATTCCATTGCCATGCTATTTTAATGATTATTGCTCTGTAGTACAATTTGAAGTTGTGGAAGGGATGTCTCACTATTTTCCCCCTAAAATTGACTTAAGTTGTTCTAAATGAATTTAGGAGTGTTTGAGCCTCCTCTTTGAAGAATGTCATGGGAATCTTTAGAGGGATTGCACTAAATCTGTACAGTGCTTCGGGGAATATTGCTATTTTATTTATTTACTTTCTGTTTTTGGGCCACATATGGCAGCACTCAAAGGTTAGTCCTGGCTCTGTGCTCAGAAATCACTCCTGGTAGGCATAGTGGATCACATGGAATGTCAGGGATATAACCTGAGTTCATCCCAGGTCAGCCAAGTGCAAGACAAACACCATACCACTGTGCTATCATTCTAACCCAATAATACCATTTTGTGATGTTAAACCTCCTTCTTTATTTCTTGAAGCAATATTTTATAGTTTTATTTGTATATGTCCTTCACTTCTTAAGTTTACTTCATGGTATATGAATTTCTGTGGTGCTGCTGTGAATGGGATTGTATTTTATGTCTATTTTTTCTCTATTATTATTTGTGTATAAGAAGGTCATTTTTGTACATTAATTTTGTAGACTGCCACATTGCTATATGAATCTATTTTTTCTAGGAGCCTTTTCATAGAGTTTTAGGATTTTAGGATTTTCTAAGTATAGGATCATGTCATCTGCAAACACTGAACTTCTGAGCCTGAATTCTTCCTTTCTTATCTGATGTTCTTTATATCTTTTTCTTGCCTAATTCTATGTCAGGTACTTCCAGTACTATGTTGAACAGGAGTGACAATAGGGGGCAGCCTTGCCTTGTAGCAGATTATAGGAGAAAGGGTTTTATTTTTTGGAAATCACCATTGTAACTTAAGGCAAAATATATGTCATTGTTTGATACTGTCCTTTCTCATAGACAGAGTATAAAGATTATCAAATAAATATACTTAAGGATTTAAATTAAAATAAGGGGGCTCTGAATGTAGCTCAGTAGAACTTTTGCTTTGCATATCTGAGTCTCTATATTTCTTCTAATGATCTTATAGCCCACCTTATATATTTGCTGAACCATTTGAGTAAATTTGGGGGAAGATGTAAGAGCTGCATTTGCATTCATTTTTCCTTGCATGCATATCTCTCATTGTGTGAGTTCCATTCATGGAAAAAGTCCAGTAGTTAAGGGCCAGAGAGATAGCCTTGCACACAGCCAACCCAGGACAGACCAAGGTTTGATCCCAGGCATCCTATATGGTCCTCTGAGCCTGGCAGGAATAAATTCTCAGTGCAGAGCCAGGAGTAACTCCAGAGCATCACCCAAAAAACAAAAATGGAAAACAAAATGTAATTCAAATAAGTAAAATATGATTCTTTGAGTGATGGCATATAATTGGATTTCAATCAATAACATATAAACCAATGGACATGATAACCAAGTAAATGCTACTAAGACATAAAAATGCTTATTTTTATTAAAAGCTAGAAATACTCATCTTTATTAAAAATAAATCCAAATACCTAGTGAATACCCACGTAGAAGATGAAGCATACTTAATAGAAAAATATTCAAGACCTTTGGAACAACATGCCAGTTGGAAAAGTAATATACCACGGGGTTTCCAAAGTGAAATGAGAAGTTGGTTCAAATAGAATAGAAACAAGTGACCAAAAAGCCCCCAAACTTAATAATTTATATATTTTCCCTTATTGATCAAAAGCAAATATTTAATAAATAGCATTCTAGAAGGATAATGCTAAAGTAAATCACAACTCTCTGTTTTGTATAGATAAATTTCAAAGACAAATAAAAATCCTGAGAGGAATTTCGGTAAAGAGATGACATAAGTGGAGAAACAATATAAGTAACAATTAGCTTCTCATTAGCAGCAAGGGAAAGAGTTGCAGATTAACAGCTAACTTCTCATGGACAGCTGGTCAATTTTCCAGTCTCATAGATCCGAGCAAAAAAACAATCTGCTACAGATGTTTGCTACACGGACAATTCTGAAAATATAGTCTAGAACAAGATCCATCAGTGCAAGTTTCAGTATATTTGCAGTAATATAAGAAACCCAGAGAAAACTGTCCTTCACTTTGGTGACTGATTAAACCAAATAACTATGTTAGGACGATGTCTATTAAAATAGTTTCTTGTAGCATTTAATTTAAGGCTGTTACCAAAGAACTTCCAATGACAGAATGAGGCCAATTTGCCAGATTGATCTCACCAACTTCTCCCATGCTTCCAGCTAAACAAGTCCCAGTCTGTGAGCAGTCTGAGATGCAAATCACAGAATTTTTGTTTTCAGGTAGGCAAAGTTAGTGCCTTTATTATAAATAAGCCACATACAAAGGAAGACATAATCTTAACACTCAACACAGTAATTAAGTATATTAATGCAAAATGGGCTTCGCAAGCCTATTGTCCAATTCTATGTAACCTACATCATATAACATACAGTCAGGGCTAAGATCTCTCTGGTCAGAATACAGTTTTCCTTAGTCATTTGAGGTAGTTTATTTTTTATTATTATTTTTTTTTTTAAAAACTGGCCTTAATTTTCCCACACATGTATTTAGGATCATGTACTACAAGGTTCAGGAGATATATCTGCAAAGTTCACGAGTACTCAGGTCTTCTGTCTCTCCTTTCTGGTACTCTGTCTTTTAAACTGTGACTCTTTTTGCCTTCCTAAAATCTTATCTCTCTAAGCCATCAGTCTTCCAGTCTTCTCATTCTGCACTGTATCTGGGAATGTCTACCAGGGAATGTTCCTTAAATTAAAGAAACTAGAGGCTCTACATTATTTTGGTTTATACCCCCAATATTGCCTGTTTGCTTGGTCTCAAACAATGTTTGTAGTTTTATATATGTTAAACAGGTTTTTTGTTGTTTTAGGCATACTGAGACATCTATTCTTTATTATTCTGTCTTAACAAAAATCAAAATTCTTGGAGTATTTAATATGTTAATCTGCATATTATTGAGCATGAAATTTATTATAATATTACAGTCCTTTAATTGAAGAGATATGAAATATTAGAGCTATTCATTTTGCATTAAAGAGGAAAGGAGATCAAGTACAAATCAAAACAAAGTTACATATTATAAACTTAGATTCCAATTAAACTTTTATTAAGTGTGAATTAATAATAAAAAAAATTCTCCCATTAGATGCCAGAAACTGTCAAACTAGATTTTTTAAATTAAGATCCAATTAAATGTTATGTGGATATTAACTTAAAATAGAACATTATACACAGGTTTATAATAATACAGAGAAAAAACAATTTTAAGAAGAAATTATTTAAAATAAGCAAAGCTTTTACTAAGAGGCCAGAGAGCTAGTGCAAGGGTTAGAATATAGACTTTGCAAACAGGAGAATTGACTCGGGTCCAGATGTCTCCCCTCATAGAGTTCTGGGCATATTGGAAGTGGCCCCTAGCATCAAAATGGAAGTTAAAAACACAAAAGAACTACGTTGTTTGGGGCCAGAGCAATAGCACAACTGGTAGGGCATTTATTTGCCTTGCAGTCAACTGACCTGGAGTTGAAGCCTAGTGTCCAATATGGCCTCAGAATCTTAACAGGAGTGATACCTAAGTGCAGAGCCAGGAATAACCCCTGAGCACTATCAGGTGAGGCCCAAAACCCAAAAGAAAAATATATTACTATATATACAATTAAAATTTAATTAAATACTTGCATGCAGAAGGACAGTGGTTCGAATCCCGGCATCCCAAATGGTCCCCGAGCCTGCCAGGAGTAATTTCTGAGTGTAGAACAAGGAGTAACCCCTGAGTACTGTCAGGGTGACCCCCCAAAAATAATTAAATAAATATTATGATAAATAATTGTAGGGCTCATAATAACTATCATGTTAACTTTAGCCACGGTATTCTATAAAATGTTTTATAAAATCATATCCACTTGTTATTAAAATTTGATATATTGAGTATATTCTATTCAATACAAATTAGAAATTGGTTGGAATAGTTTATATAGAATATTCCTTCTTTTTTGTTATTTTTTGTTTTGTTTTGGAGACACATTTGACTATACTTAGGACTTAATGACTCTTGGCTAAGGGATCATTTCAGGTAGGATTGGTCAGCCACAAGTATGGTAAGGCTATATCCACTGTCTTGTCTTGCTGGTCCTAGAATATTCCTTCTAATTATTTGAAATACCAAGACTTTTTAAGATGCTAGAAAATAACAAGGAGGTAAATTGGAAAGTATTGCAAAATTAAAAAAAGAAGGTATAATTTCAAAATTTTTAGTTCAGATATAAAATGGACTTCTAGGAAAATAATTTGTGTTTCATACTGTGATCAATAACATTTAAATATTCTTTCTCTACATTTTGAGATATGGTTATCCAATAGATGTCTTATATAATTTATACTATGTGATAATTTAATATTTATATTTACCATCAAATGAGTATCATGATCAAAATTAAATAGCAAATGTGGTTTTATTAAATAGCTGTTATATATTTGTGTGTACTGAGATTTAAGCTACAGCTGCCACTGTTTAATTTTGAATAATTATATAAGAACTATATTCCTTAATGAGAGATAAATGTGCTTTTCACCTTTAGAAAAGCAAATTAACCTCTCGAAAGTAAATTAGTATTTTTGTGAGAGGATTGGAACTGTTGTCATGTTGCATAAACTAAGACAAGATAGTCAAAGACAAGTACAATGTCTTCTTTCCTGTGTTTAATATAAATAAGACCAGTTGACAAATAGAACAACAAAGAGACATTTTATATTGGCAACACTGATGGTTATCATGGGAAGAGGATTGGGTTGTGGGAAAAATGAAAAGAAAAAGTGAATAAATATGGTAAGCACGAAGTCATTACATACAATTTTACTGACAAGTCTAATCAAGTACACCTGCTCCCTCATTTTTGAGGCATACTTATCATATTAGAAGTACGTTAATGCAATTGTATATATCGGCTGTAAAATTTTGATGTACAAAAAGTAGAAGGAGTGAAACTCAAAGTCAAAGTTTTTCCTTTTAAAGAAATAAACAGGATGGGGCTGGAGCGGTGGCGCAAGAGGTAAGGCAGAATCTGCCTTGCCCCGGCTAGCCTAGGACTGACCTCAATTTGATCCCCTAGTTTCCAGTATGGTACCCCAGCCAGGAGCGATTTCTGAGCATATACCCAGGCTTAACACCTGGACGTCACCGGGTATGGTCCAAAAACAAGCAAACAAAAAATAAACAGATACAAGAGCTATAGAACAGTGGAGAGGATGCTTGCCTTGCATGGTTGACCTGAGTTTGAACTAAAAATTCCCATATACTTCGCAGAACCTTAAGTCCCAAATGTTGTCTCCGGAGTGTCACTGAGTATAACATCCAAGCAAAACAATAATCAGAGGAGCAAAAGGAAAGGTTGGCGAGAAAGCGTACAGGGTTACAGGTATTTGTTTTGCATTTTTCCAGACCAGCCTTCATCCCCAACACTGCAGCACAGAACACCGTCAAGCCTGATGTGACCCTGAGCAACACTGACTCTAGACTAAAAAAAAAGCAACAAACAAAACCAAAAAGAAGAACATTTAACAGGATTCACAAAGAAAGATAAAACATAACTAACCAATCTATAATATGAAGGGGGTATTGGTACAGAGCTCCTATATATTAAAAATAAAATATTAATATGATTACAAGTTATGTAATAAAATAGTAGCATTAAAATGAAGCCATTTGATAAAATTTAATTTGAAATTAACAGATAAATAAAATATGAATAACTCAATCGAAAATATGCAATTCATATGGAAAATATCTGTTAAAATCTTCAAGGCCATGTGACTTCCCAGATGAAATCTGTCAAACTTTAATGAATTAAAAATGCTATGAATTTTATATGATCTCCTATTATACCAGGGTCATCAAGCTAGAATAGAAAATTGTTATTTCTAGAAAATAAATACTTCCATGATCATGCCTACCTCCCTATCATTGCATCTTTTTTATTTTTTTTATTTAAACATCTTGATTACATATATGATTGTTATTAGATTTTAGTTATGGAAAGAATACCCCCTTCACCAATGCAACATTCCCACCACCAAAGTCCCAAATCTCCCTCCATCCTACCCCACCCCCACCTGAACTTCAGACAGTTTTTCCAGTTCCCTCATTCATTCACATGGTTATGGTAGTTCTCTGTGTAGTTATTTCTATAACTGCACTCACCACTCTTTGTGGTGATCTTCATGAAGTGAGCTGGAAGTTCCAGCCCTCCTCTCATTGTCTCTGAGGATTGTTGCAAAAATGACTTTTATTTTTCTTAAAACCATAGATGAGTGAGACTATTCTGCGTCTCTCTCTCCCTCGGACTTATTTCACTCAGCATGATAGATTCCATGTACATCCATGTATAGGAAAAATTTATGACTTCATCTCTCCTGACGACTGCATAATATTCCACAGGGTTACTCCTGGCTCCATGCTCAGAAATTGCTGCTGGCAGGCTCGAGCGACCATATGGGATGCCGGCATTCGAACCAATGACCTTCTGCATGAAAGGTAAACTCCTTACCTCCATGCTATCTCTTCAGCTCCATCTGCCTATATCCTTGAAGCAGGCACTACAAAATATGAGTGAACAACCCTACAAATCTAACACAAGCTCAACAAAAAGTATTGATTTAAATCTACTCACTGACCACTGGTCTAATAGTGTATTTCCTCTGTTTTTGTATTTATGGACTCAGCAAAGTAGCAAAATATTTAATAGTGATTAACACTAACTTTTTTTACATGTTTTAGCCATAATTATTTTGAAATTCTGGCCATTTTACTCTTTTCTCTAACTTGGAATTTCCCTATCAAAAAAGAAGACTACATTTAGGTAATAAACACAAGCAGAAAAAATTGATATCCTTGGTTCACTGTGGATTTACGATTATAATTAGGCTTCAATAGACATTAAACAATTATGAGCTGCAATACTACTTCAATGATACAGATAACAGGAGAATGAAGACAACTATCCTGGGGAAAAAATCTATTCATTGATACTAGGTAGTTTGTTGATTCAGAAAAAAAACCCCAAAATCCAACATTTTCATACACCCCAAAACTCTTCTAAAGTTATTTAGTAAAACAAAAATAAAATTGGACTAATCAGCATCTCTGAATCACTTTGGGTCATGTAGACAATAACTCCTAGTTTATTTTGATCTATTCATACTCATTAATTTATTATTAGTAGTTATTGAGCAAAAATTTAATACCTACTCAATTCTCAGCCCTATCCTAGGAGGGAATAAACAATCAACTTAAGCAATAGCTCCTGGTGCCTGAGTTGAATATAAAACCTCAATTGTTTCAGTAAGACATTTCTTTTTTTAATAATAATTTTGATTTTGAGCAAAGTGGGTTACATATCTTTCACAGAAATATTCTAATTACTTATTAATATTGTATCAGGGGAATTCTCACCACCAAAGTTGTCCTCCCCTCACCCCTAATTTTTGCATGTAAAGAAAGCTCTTGTTGACAATAATATTTTAGGTACATGATAACTTAATATCAGGGGGATTCCCTTCACCGAATTGTTCTCCCTACACCTCCGTTCCCATCCTACCTCCCATATCTACCTCCCTCAGTCCCAGGCCTGCAAGAGTACATGGTCTCCTCTGTGCCGAACTTGCTACCCAGTGGTCTTACACCTGTGTGGTCTTGATAGCTCCCTTATTTCCTCCTGTAACTGGGGGGTCGGGACTAGATAGATCAAGTTACAAGGTTTTGTTTGAAGAAGGGAAAAGTTATACACTGGAGTAAAAATCAAATACACCGAAAATGGGTGGGGTCCTTCTAGAGGCTCTCATCCTTGGTTTGAAAGACACAGAGGAAAACGGTGAATCACTCCAGCAGTCCAAAAAGGAGTGTCACGTGAAATAATATATCCAGTGAACATTCCTCAATAAAGGTAAGCACCACATAAAAGCCATGGTCTTGCGATAAAAACATGGCAGAGCAAATAAAGAGAGAAGAGAAAGGAAGAATATATATATACATATATATATTATACATATATTATTATATATTTTATATATGTAAATGGAGACATCAACTTTAATAACCACTCCAAAACAAAGAAATCGACAAAAGCTAGATAGATAAATAAAAAATTAAAATAAAATAAAAAAAGAAAAGAAAAGAAAAAAGGGAGAAAAATTATTTTGTGCCTTTTTTTCTTTTTTCCCTCCTGCACAGGCACAGTAAATATTGGGGTCATTCAAAGAGGAATTCCCCTGGCCTAAGAGATACAGGTTTTCTCCACCCTTAGAGTATATTGTCATGGGATTAACTATAGACTCCATGTAGGCTCATTTGTTCTTCTCTTGGTGCTTTCATGGTGTTTGGAAGACTTTTGCTCTGTCCTGGGTGATAAAATCAGACCTCCATATCTAAAGATCTTGGTATCTACACCAGTCAAGGTGTGGAACTTGTGATGAAGTCTTTCTTTGTGGTTCTAGAAGTTCTGCTCCCTCAGTGTCATTTTAATCCGTCTTCTGTGGTTGGCGGTTTTGGTCTTTGTGTTGATCCTAGGATGTTTCCAGAAGACGCATTGCAATTGTCCCAGACAGACCTTTGGAGCTGGAGATCATGGTTGTTGTGCAGGCCATAGCTCAAATTCTAGACTATGGCTTTTTTTTTTTTT
>PVKC010030366.1:0-14831 GCA_004027635.1 Crocidura indochinensis | reverse complement strand
TATATATATATATAATGTCATTTGATTTGTTTTATTTAGTTTTCCTGGCTGTTGGAATTGAGTCAATAATATCATCTCTAAGTCAAAATTATGATAGAATGCATCACTTTTGTTTTTGTATAAATATATTGTGGTTTTATGCATTATATTCAAATATATTTTAATTGCTTTTAGTCTATATTGTTAGGTAATATACCATTTTTTATATTTTTGTAAGTGGTCTTTATTCTTATTACATTCAATAAATACATAAAATAATTTGACAGACAATGATGTCTCATGAAACCTTGTTCATTCATGGATGTAAATTTTATCTTCATATTTTCTGTCTGTAATATCTTTATCATCATTGTGTTAAAAAGTCTAGGATCTCTACCACCTCTTTTTCCCAGTTGCCATATTTAATTATAGTCTTCACCACTTTAAAATTTCACTGAAGTGTTAAAATCTGCCTATTGTCCCCAGAGATAGATATTTTGATGGAAGATCTTAAGAATTTCCCATATGTGATTAGAAAGTTGATGTGTTTATATGTATATCTAATTTAATCTATATAGAGATATATACAAAAAAATTGATGCATTCCATTTATCAATTTGGGCATTTGTTTACCCTTTATTTTATAATAGATATTTACAAATATCATTATAATATCATCTTACAACATTGTAATATTCTTTTCTCTAAACAAAGTTTGTATTCAGTCTGCTTGTTCAAATAAAAGAGACTATAGATCTTGTCAAACAGATGGCATATTTTCTTATTGTGAAACATGATAGCAAAATTGCTACATTTTAGAAATAATTCAGTGTTTTTATATGAGAATAAACAAAGTTACATATGTTTCTTAATGAGATGTACTATTCAATAAAAAACTAATTCAGATATCAAGTACTCCACATTGTGCTATATAGAAAAACTTACTGACTTCAGAAATATTACAGCTCTGGATCTCAATTTTATATATTAAAATTGTAATTATTTTATTTCTTAAAGTAGTGTCTACTCTATTTAAAGAACTATTCAACTAAAATATACCACTTTAATTTACTCAGGTTATCAAAGAAATAAAGATAGGATAAAAAGACATACAAGAATCATTAACATCATGCAGAAATATACTTCCTTGATTTTTGTAGTTTAATTTCAACATTGAGCAGTGTTGAATTTTGAATTGTACTTTCTTTTCTGGCCCTGAACTGAAAACTATACTGTTTTATAGAAATCAGAGAGAGTGTGAGCAAGAGAAGTAAAGATGGGAGAGATAAAATAAAAGAAAAAGAATGGGAAACAGAAAGTGGGAGGAGAGAACACCATTAGCAAACTCTGTTAGCATAATCCTAATGTTCCCTACCAAATTATTTAATCCAATTACCTTCCAAAAGCTCTATTTCAATATACAGATTTACAATCTTGATATATATTTGTACTCCATATAAAGGTTTGCACTCTAATATATATATATATATATATATATATATATATTAGAATATATATACTTTAAAGGGATAACTGCGCTCAGCCCACTTCTTTATTCAAGGTGAAATAGAATAATACATATAAATAAAAGGTTTGAGGGGCTGGAGTGATATAGTGCAGTAGAAGGGTGTTCACCTTGGGTTCAATCCTCAGTGTCCCCCAAGCCAGGAGTGAATACTGAACACATAGCCAGGAAAAACTCCTGAGTGTTACAAGGTGTGGTCCAAAAAATACAAAAAAAAAAAAAAAAAGCTTTGAATGAGAAAACTTGACTTGAATTTCTGACTGTGTATTAAAAAAGAACATGCCTTATATTATCTTTTCTGAATTTCAAAACTTGTTCTATTTGATTAACAAATAGGAAGAGGACCTCAAGGACTTTTGTCTCCCTACCCAAGATATAGGAAAATTAAAAAAATAAGCTATCAAGTCACATCTTCTGTAGTGTGTAGAGAATAGAGTTAATATAGGGAAGTCTTCAGCTAGTAAGTTTGGGGAAACAATCAGACAAATTTTGACCACTCATAAAATAGATATTTAGCCCCCCTAAGTAGGAGGACTTATTTGATTTTTAAAAAAATCAAAACTTTTCAAAATATTTGTCTTTTTATTAATATTTTGATAAGAAGTTTTGATAAAATATGTGCTTATTAAGAGTCAAGAATTGACCATCTCTGTGGCATATTTATCCTTAATGAATTGTTAGAGTTCAGTTGTGGAAATAAATGACATGATTCATTTAAAACTAAAATCAGATCGATGTAAATGGCATTTTTTCTAGATTTAAAAAAATATTTCAGGGACCCTGGAGATAGCATGGAGGTAAGGCGTTTGCCTTTCATGCAAAAGGTCATCGGTTCGAATCCCGGTGCCCCATAAAGTCCACCGTGCCTGCCAGGAGCAATTTCTGAGCATGGAGCCAGGAGGAGTAACCCCTGAGTACTGCCGGGTGTGACCCAAAAACCAATATATATATATATATTTCAAGGAGTCTTTTTTTTATTTTTTATTTTTTTGGCTTTTTGGGCCACACCCAGTGACGCTCAGTGGTTACTCCTGGCTATGCGCTCAGAAGTCGCCCCTGGCCTGGGGGACCATATGGGGCATGGGGGATCGAACCGCGGTCCGTCCAAGGCTAGCGCGGTAAGGCAGGCACCTTACCTCCAGCGCCACCGCCCGGCCCCCTTTTTCAAGGAGTCTTACAGAAAAACTTAGATAAACTAATTCAAGTATTTAAATATTCTTGTCCTAGAATAAATTTAAGAATAAATATATTTCCTTTATTCTAAATGCAATAAGCTATGTTTTAAGAACAATTTTGTTTTATTAGCTGAGTACTTCAGAGACAAAAGTACAAATTACAAGTTTTTTGTTTTTAAAATGCATGCCAACTGCAGAGAGTTTGGGGATTAATACTAGATAGTTAAATTGAACATATCTATAACTTGAAAACCTCTGAAAGAATGAAGCCTTTAATTTTAGAAGAGTACTTTAAAAGTAAGCATGCATCTTATGCTATTACAAATTGATATGAAATTTTTATTTACTTATTGTGTTCTCATAACTAGCAACTGAGTTTTAAGGACAACGTCTTTTTCATAAAGTTCTATGACAACTAAAAATTATCTTTATTGAATATTTTTACACCCAACATATGTTTTTAACTATCAAAAGATATGTCTTGTAAAAGTACTCTACTTCAAACAAAACAACTTAAGGGAATTTGATATGATAGCTAAGTGTTATACATTTAATTATTTTGAGTAAGATTTAAACAGACTTACTATTATAAAGATAAGGGTCTTTTTATACTTTTTAACTATCTTTGTAATAGTACGCAACATGTATATATTTAATAAACTCATGATTCTTAAAGAGAAGATAATGAATAGCCCTGTTACAAACATGACATTAATTATCACATTTATTTTAATATATCTAGTCGAGTTAAACCTTACTCAAGTATAAATGTGTATATATAATTTTTAATAATAAAACATCAGTTAAAATTAAAATCAAGTAATGAGTGAGTGTGTGTGAGAGAGAAAGAGAGAAAAAGAGAAAGAGAGAAAGAGTTAAACAGAGAGAGAAAAGATAAGGACAGAGAGAAAGAAAGATATGTCTTCCCAGAGGCAAGCAGTGGAGAAGAAAGGAGGAAAATTGGGGACTTTGGTGTCTGGAAATATGCACTGGTAAAGGGAGGTCCATTGAATGAAACTAAATTATGAAAACTTTTGAAACCACAGTGCTTAAATGATTATTTTAAAAAAATTCAATAGTATTAAAAATAGATTTTGTGGGAGACCATAGTAATAACACAGCAGATAGGGCATTTGCCTAACAAGTAACTGACCTGGATTTGATTCCTGGTATTCCACATGGTCCCTGGGCATATCAGGAGTAATTTCTGAATGCAGAGTCAAGAGTAATCCCGATGACCACACAGTATGCAACCGCCTAAAATAAAGATTGTCACTAAATTTAATATGTCATTTTGTCTTACTTACCTCCTATTTACAATGAAAAGAGGGTAAAAATGGTATTATTTAGCACCAAATAAATTATAAAAATCTGATGAGTTTTAAGTGTTCATTTAGAACCATAGTTTAAATAGTAATTCTTGTTTTACACTTACAGGCACTCTCATGAAACATCTAGCACTTTTTCTTCTGACTCAAAATAAGTAACTATATTATTTAATAATTTACGTGTCATAAAATGTTACCTTCTTTAAGTCTTAATGAAAGGTTTGCTTTTTATTTCTCCTAAAAGACTGATTATTTGGTCTACTGATTATTGATTGTTGATTAAAATTATTGCCGATTTTGATAGTTGTGAACCTGGAAATATAGTATAGCAAGACTCCTGCTTGTGTTGGATTTAGTGAACTCAGGTTCAATTGTTTGGACCTCAGGTGGTATCGCTAAGTTCTTTTTTTTTTTTTTTGGATTTTTGGGCCACACCAAGGGTTGCTCCTGGCTAAGTGCTCATAAATTGCCCCTGGCATGGGGGGACTATATGGGACGCCAGGGGATCAAACCATGGTCCTTCCTTGGCTAGTGCTTGCAAGACAGACACCTTAACTCTAGCGCCACCTCACTGACCCCCCCCCAGCTAAGTTCCATCAGGAGTAATCCTTGAGTATCAGGGATATGACCCAAAGCAAAATGAAGATATAAGTAAAATAAAGAGTGGTTTGAATTATGTGTAAATTCTTTTCCCAAGGTACCCATGTAGTTGAGAATTTTCTGTGATCTGGTTAATCCTGTTTTCTGATAAAAAATCAATGTCAAATAACTACTATATCAAACATTTGATGTATATATATACATATATTACTATATCAACGTAATTATATATAATATGCTTATAAATATATATGTTAATATATACATAAATATATATTTATATTGGTCAGAGGTAATCACACTCAGTAGTGCTCAGGGGCTTCTGAACTCTGTGCTCTGGAATCATGACTAGAGGGCATGTGTGACTAAATGAAATGCTGGGAATCAAACCCAGGAGAGCAATATGCACAGAAGTAATCTGCTGCATTGTCACTCTGGCCAGATTTTAGTAATTTATCTGGTTCTTCAAGTAATTACTTTGCCTTTACATCACTCTTATCATCTGAAAAGTTAAATTAAATAACATAAAATCTAAGAATTTCTACATTTATCTATTAATGAGTGTAACTGCTTGAATTAAACTGATAACTTTAAAATATCCATAAAGTAGCTTATTATTGCCATCTTCCTGACCCTTCTATTTGTTTTCATATATGGTATATTTGAAATTTAACAATACTGTTTTAATGCTTTTGTTTGCATTTCTATTGAAGTAACATGGTTATCAACTTAAAATGCATATCTTATACTGTACAAAGTTACTGTACCAATTACATTACCAATGTACCAAGGTCCTTCAGCCACTTAAGGTCTATCTCGACTCTCCTGACTTCCAAACCATCCCTTTGCTTTACTGCTTAGTGAATTGATTTTAGATAGAGATATCCAAATAGTGCTTGCTCCCGGTAATAACTGCTAAAACAAGCTAATTTCATATTTAAAACCTGAGGAGTCAGTACTTCTGGAACTTTTCAGTGCTGAGTACTACCAGACATTGGCAGTAATTGGGGCCTCCGGAAGAATACTGGCTGAATCTGCAATACTCATCTGGACATTTAGTAGGGACTGAACCCTAATCCCTGTAAAATCACACTGTCCCCAAGTTCTTTCTCTTCTTCATTATTCTGTTGTATATCTTTCCTCAAAAAGTCTATGATTCAAGTTTCAACTTCTCTTATTCTGTGCCTGAGTCCTGCTACTATATTTTTATCTCAATTATCATGATCTCAATTACCATTCTTTCACAACTTCATTTCTGTTTAACTAAGTTATTTCATTTTGATGACATTTTCTTCCAGATTAATAATTCTCTCTTCCATTAATTTTCTCATTTGATTGCGTGTCAAGAGGATTGTTGCATCAAAATCTTTTTGGGCAGTTTTAAGAACTCCGAACTAATTGAGGGCTTTCCCTGGCTTTTGTCATGTACTGAAGCAGCTTAATTCCTTCATTTTCATGATTCTTTTCTTAAAAAAATTGTTTTCAAGACATTGTGATTTACAATGTTAATGTAGACGAGCTGAGTTTTTTCAGAAAAAATATAAACACACCTCAAACAAATAACTAAGAATTGGATTTTTATATTGAAATAGGCAGGAAGTAGTTAGGGAATGAATTATTGAGATATAATAAAACCAAGAGACAGGATTTGGAATAAGAATCTTACTTATTTAAGTATGATCTCACTTATATAAGTATTTATATAAATAAGGCCTCACTTTAGGCCCAGAGAAGATTGACCCCCCTACTGATCCAGCTTCGATCCCCAGTATCCCAAATGGTCCCCTACACCTGTCAGGAGTAACTTCTGAGTACAGAGCCAGGAGTACTCCTGAGTGTCCCTGGGTGTGGTCCAAACGCAAAAATAAATAAATAAAATAATAAAAAAGGTACATACTGTGTTGCTTAGGTATATGACGGTTAAGCACATGTTGCTTGCATCTCCCTCCACCATAAAGCTCCTTTGAAAATATACCGGTGTTCTTTTCCACTTATGAGAAGCCTGCATACTCCCTCAAATGTGTTAACTATGACCCACCCATGTATCCTTAGCTTCATATTTTAAAACTTTCAAAGGTGAAAAAAGGGGCCCGGGAGATAGCATGGAGGTAAGGCGTTTGCCTTTCATGCAAAAGGTCATCGGTTCGAATCCCGGTGCCCCATATGATCCCCCGTGCCTGCCAGGAGCAATTTTTGAGCATGGAGCCAGGAGTAACCCCTGAGCACTGCCGGGTGTGACCCAAAAACCAAAAATAAATAAATAAATAAATGGTGAAAAAAGTTTTATAAATAAATGTTTTAATCACATCAAATATTAAATACCATTTCTGTATTAACCTAATTTTTCAAGCAATTTATATTTTTACTGCCACCCCCTCAATCATAAAATAGAAAGGAGATACAGTAGAAAAGGAATGATTATTTGTGTGTTTTATGGTTCAGTGATCTAAAGCCCTGGATACTTGCCTCAAAATCCAAAAGACTTTCATTTTCTTCTTCATTTACATTGTCTTTTACAAGTTATGAGATATTACTTTCTTATTATTTTTAACTAAAGATAGTGGGAAATTATCTCTATTGAATATTTAATCATCATCAACGTCTAATTTTACTTAGCTATTTTTTTTTTTTTTGGTTTTTGGGCCACACCCAGTGACGCTCAGGGTTAACTCCTGGCTATTCACTCAGAAGTCGCTCCTGGCAGGCACGGGGGACCATATGGGGAACCGGGGGATCGAACCGCGGTCTGTCCTAGGTTAACGCAGGCACCTTACCTCCAGCGCCACCACCGGGCCCCTTTACTTAGCTATTTAATTTCTGTTAAAGTGTCCTTGAGAAAAATATGTCTTTCGGTGTGACTTTAGAAATATGTAAAATAATAATACTAGACTAAATAATCAATTTCATTTAACACTTGAAAACTTACATTGTAAGTTTAAAATATATTTACCCCATTAAATAAAAATTGAATAGCTATTGTATTATAGATATGTACCTGACAAAGTAACTCAAAATAATACAAAGAAAAGCCAATAAAGTTTCAAAGTACAGTGAATGAGATAGGAACGCACTTTTCTGAATCCTGCAAAACTGAGGGGGTCAGAGAAATAGCATAGAGGTAGGATGTTTGCCTTGCACACAGCCGACACAAGATAGCCAGTTAGTGGTCCGAATATCAGCATCCCATATGGTCTCCAGAGCCACCCAGAAGCGATTTCGAAGTGCAGAGCAAAGTGTAACTCCTGAGTACCACAGAGGGTGACCCAAAAACCAAATCAAACAAAAAACAAACAGAAATCCTGATTCTACATATCTATCTTGCAGGTTTGAGAATTCATATTAGGGAAACATAGGACTGTTTAAGCTTTAAGGTCACCTGGGCAGCCATCATTTTCTCACAGAAACTCTAGTTATTAAATACCATATCTTCTACTATCCCGCTTCCAACAAGTGAGTTACTGGTTAAGTTAGCAATGATAGTAAGTAAAGTTAGCAAATACATAAACATTCTATATGTACATGAGATCAAAAACTGGCAAACTCAATTTACCTGGGGGCCGCAGGAGGCAAAGTCGGGGTAAACCTTGAGTGCAAAGTCAGTAGTAAGTCTTGAACATTGGGTGGTGTGACTCAAACAACAGAAACAAAACAAAACAAAACAAAAAGATTCCTCTAGGGCAGGGCCACAAAATATTGTATGGAGGGCCGCAAATGGCCCACGGGCTATGAGTTTGAGACCCTAATAAAGTAAGGTCCTCATAGATTCTTAGACTATTTTGCCAAGGAAATACTCTCCATTTAAAATACGCTAAATAGTTTTATGCTATGCTTTATGAGGTGTATGTTTGCACCCATCTTCATCTCTTCTATTCTCCCTGAGTGCATATTTACAACCCATTATATTTTTAGGATATAAGCTGTGTTGTCTATGGGACTGTATTCATCTTGGATTATTTTATTGGGGGATAACTTTCCACAGCACACACCATTGCTTACAGTAAAATTAAAGAGAATTCTTATAGAAATACTTAGTGCATGTATGGGAAGATGAGAAGATATAAAAATGAAAGAATGCATTCAACCACAAATTGAAAGCACATCAAAATAATACTTATATTGCCAGAGAGAGGACAAAAAAATGGCAGATCAGACCAAATAAATAATCTAAATCCATATGGATATGAAATCTGTAAATCCTCCTAGGGTTCTTGGAATTCCTCTCAAGTGACAAATGGGAAAGATTTTTAAGCAAAACAATATTGTGATCATAACTGTTTTTAGAAAGATTAAGTTTTCAGTCCTGTGAAAAATGAATGGGACCACCGAGTCACTGAAGAGAATAGTCATTGTATTGAAGATATATAAAAGTTTAATTATAATCCGATGCCTTTTACTTTGCAATGACTAAGACATTGACCTTTAGTGGACAATGAGTATGACATTCAAGTTTGGACTTTATAAAGAAGTCGAATTACTGCATATGAAAATTTGATTAGTAGATGTGTTCTCAACAGAGTAATAAATCTTAACTATGGACATAATGGCAAATTATTAAGAACTTGGCCTCAAGAAATATCCTAAAAATATTTATTATATCAGCAGTTATTATAAAAGCATTTTTATTTATTATGTTAAATATTACATTTGGAGATCATTTGTTTCCTGGTAGAGCTTTTTATTTTTTCCTGTTTTTACTCCTGTGAAATACACTCCAGTTAAATTTTCTATACTAATATGATGTTCTAAATATGTTAATTAAGCTAAAGTTACAAATGTCAAGACAAATGCTTTAAATATGTTTCTATGTGATCAATAGATTAACATTCTGGTTTTGCTTAATATTAATATATAGTTATATATTCTTGATACAAGATTTTGTCTGGACAGCTAGAATGGCGGTAGGGCATTTGCTTTTGCATGCAGCTGATTCAAACAGATGGCAGTTAGAATCCCAGCATCCCAGATAGTCTTCTATGTCTGGCAGGAGCAACTTCTGAGCACAGAGCCAGGAATAACCCCTGAGTGCCATTTATTGGCACATCTTATTGGTGTGACCCAATAAGAAAAAAGAACAAAATAAAAATAAAAACAAGCAAACAAGGTTTTGTTTGGCTTTACCTATACAAAAAATGATTACTTATTAAAAATGGACAATCTAGTGAATAGAATAAAAGAAATTATGTCAATAACAGAAGGCAAGTTATTTTAGCTTTTCTATATAAAATATTAACTATGAGATGCTGTAAAACAGTCACTCATCTGATTTACAACTATATATTACATTAAATTATACAGATATATAACTTCAAATACTACTCAAAGGACACTTAGAAATTAATTCTCTGGCAATGTCCAATTTTTATAAGAGAATCATTTGCTAATAAATAGCTGTGTTTTCTAGGACACATAGTAATGGTTAAGTCTAGTGAGAGTAGTGGTAATAATAATAGTAATAATAATGCTACAGTAATAATGCTATGGTTTTCTGATTTTAGATCCAAATACCTTGAAAATTTTATATAGCTCTATTTTGCTCCAATAAACATCTTTAAATATTAAGTCATGTTAATGTAATCCAGTATTAGTCTTTATTGGTTGATGGGTCAGAAACCAGATTCAACATGGATTATCAGAAAATGTGACATATTGGGGTCATAGAATTGAGGAGATTAGGAGTAGAGGGAATATAAAGTATAACTTGATCAAATATCTCTCTGATATCAGAAATGTCTCCTTAGATATCTCTTTTATAGCCTACATGTATGTGATAACATTTCTTCATAGCCTGCTAAAGTCAATTCCAGAAGGAAATAACACTGCCCTATAATAATTCTCAGTGAAAAACTAATTTCAACTGATTGCCTATGAGAGACTGATCAAGGAATTAATCATTATGGTTAAGGGAAAAGCATGCTCTTAATAAGCTAAAATTCAGCTATTATTTTTCTTAATCTTTTAGCTTCAGCAACATGGATTAATGAATTGCAAAAGAGGAAACTTTTCAGAAATCTTCAGGACTACAAACACAGATTTCGGGAGATATCTCAAATTGGCTTAATTCAATTCCTTTATTTATACTGTTTTGAAAGGTACATTATAAAGAAAACTTCTTAAAAAAAAAGAAAGAAAACCTCTTGACCAATATCCCAAATGTCTTTCCCCCCCACCCCACAATGGCCTGTACTCTAGATAGGCTTTCTACTTCCCTCATTCAGTCACATTTTATTATGATAGTACTCAGTGTAATTATTTCTCTGACTGCACTAAACGATCCCTGTAGTGAGCTTCATGTCGGGAGCTGGACCCCCCAGTCCTCCTCTATTTTGTCTCTGAGAATCATTACACAAATGTTTTTTCATTTTTCTCAAAACCCATAGATGAGGGAGACCATTCTGTGTTTATCTCTCTCCCTCTGACTTATTTCACTCAGCATAATAGATTCCATATACATCCATGTAGAGGAAAATTTCTTGACTTCATCTCTTCTGATGGCTGTATAATATTCCATTGTGTATATGTACCATAGTTTCTTTAACCATTCATCTATTGAGGAACAACTAGGCTGTTTCCAGAGCAATCTGGTTATTGTAATTAGCACTGCTAATTACAATAAAAGGGATTTTTTGTATTGTATTTTTGTGTTCCTAGGGATATTGGTCATAGGAGAGTTGCACTGGTGAAGGATCTATATATATTATATATAATATATATATTATATATATTTATATATATTAAAAAGTCAAAAAAAGATAAGGTCTCCCAATTCTTACCGCAGGCTGTGTTCATTACACTGACTGTATAGAAAGAAGAGGTACAGTAAATGTACCCCATATACACCTCAACATAGGCACCTTGCCTTGTCTGTATTGTGAATTAGGGGACAAAAAATAAAGAAAACCTCTTACTAGTAAATTAGGCAGACATTGCCACATTTTAACCTTTTCTTACTTTTTCTTCTCAATATCTGTTTATGTGTGCCATTGTAAACATTTTAAAAATGATAACTCAATTAGAGGAAGCATAATCTTAAAACATTTAACAGAAGAATTTAGGATTAGGCAAAATTTTTTGAGGGGTGGGATCTCACTGTTGGATTACTTATGATTCTAGATTGGACTAATATTTATAAGAAGTGATGAAAAATATATAGGAAATAAGGACACAGAAACTGTAAACAACTTTACATCAGCAAGAGTTCCTACTAAGAACCCCATCTACAAGCATTCTGAACTTGGTCTTCCTATCTCTTGTATGTTACCAATCTCGATAGTGTTTATAGTAGTTTACACAAATTGATATAAGAAATATTTTTAGAGAAATTTAAAGTACATTTTATTTTGAAATAATTGCTGTTTTTGTAGAAGATTTTTCATATCCATTCACTCAGATCACCCCATGTATCAGCTTCCTATAATACTACCATATTTTCAAATCTAGGAAGTTAGCAATTATATTTTTATTAACTAAGTTAAATTTATCCCAATTATCTAAACAAAATTTCTCCACTCAATTTTTCTGTTCAGGATAATAAATTACATTTATTTACTGTGATTTATTAGTCTTTTCTCAACTATTGCAATTCGTATTTTATGACTTTGGCTACTTGCAGTACAGTGGCTTTTTTCTCTATCATGTTTATCTTATGCTTTTACATAGTTCTGAAGTTATGGGTTTGGTGAACATTTATCTGTTGCTTCATGTTACAGGGTATACCACCTCAAAATAGCTTGCTATTAATGACATTATATACATTATTAAATAAAGTTGAAAACTGCCAGCTTTCTTCCAGTAAAGGTTACTGTATTTTCTCTTTTACAATTTATTTCTAAGAATAAATTCGCAAGTATATTTTTCCAAATAAATAGATCATCAGATTTTAATTCCTGATGTCTCAGAGCTCAAGGTAAAATTCTTTTGCATGTAATTGTGTATGTCTGAAACCTAACTTTATTAATTCCTGAAACTAGAAGAAAAAAATAGTCTGATTTCTTATATAAAAAAGAAATTTTGTATAACCTAACAAAATATGACTCACAACTATCAGGAAGCAGGATGAGATTTATTGTCAGAAATATTTGCACCTCATAACATCATTAATCACAATTGTTGAAACAGTTAATTCTGGAGCTGGAAAGATATTACAGCAGGTAATGTGATTGTCTTACATTCAATTGACGAGAATGATATCCCAACCAAATGGCATAGCAATAAATAGATAAATAAATAGCTTTTCCATATATGCTCAGTGAAAAGTTATTCTGCTATTTAAAAACAATCATACTGTTTGGAACAAAATAGATTTTTGAGATGATTATGCTAAATTAAATAAGGAATCAAAATACATATTCTAATCATGTATTGAGACTGATAAAATAGAGAAAACTGCCAAAAATAACTACATTAACTCACAAATCAGTAAAATAATTTATGTTAATTATCAGAGGAACATAGGAGGTTATGAAGAATGAGCCAAAGTATATTTTTAATGGTAAGATGCCACTGAAATTTTTATAGTGTATGTGAAAATTATATACCAGTAAAGGTATGAAGCTATATCATGAAGTGACATAGAGATAAACCACTAATAGTAATTATAAAGTCATAATTATTAATAATATAATTATAATTATAGAAGAAATTTATCCCTTTGAGGAAGAAGTATCAATGTGTGGCTATATAATAAATTCAGGAGGGAAATTAGTAAGCTTGAGAAAATAAGTAGAAATGACCTTTTTCTCCTTAATGCCCATGAATTTAACCATTTATCAAGATATCTAGTCTGTGGTAATTATTAATGCTTTTTAATTTCTTTTCTAACAGGGAAGGTTTTTTAAACTAGATTTCCAGGAGAATTAAGTAGCATATAAGATATGTCAACTTTTAATTATCTTTTGAACCACTTCCCTGAGGAAATAGTCTGAAATAATATACTCATAAATAAAGACAAACAATGAGAGTTCATTGTTAAATTCACTTAAATATGCATCTATCTATTTTCAAAAATTCTCCAAATTACCTGTTTAGGAATTAGAGAAAATTAAAAAATGCATCTCAATAACTTCAACCTCAATTCACTTGTTTATTTCTGATTATTCTCATAATAATACATAGAGAGGTATATATGAAAGTATCAAAAAAGGAAAAGGATAAATTAGAACTAAACATTCTTATTTATATAAGAGCATTGAAATTTCATTATGTAACTTAATTTATGTTAAACCCATCCTGTGATTTTTGCACATGCACACTTTGCCAAATATTTCATGCTCTAAAAAACTGGGGGAAATGAGATGAGTACTAAATTTTCTTTCTTTTTTTTTATTTTTACCTTTTTTACTTTATTTTTTAATTTAAAGTATTTTTTATTTATTTAAACATCTTGATTACAGATAGGGTTGGGATTAGGTTTCAGTCATGTAAAGAACACCCCTGCAAGATTTCTATCCTCTTGATTTTATGGAGGTATATTTTATGTGTCAGCATGTAGTCTATCCTGTAGAATGACCCGTGTATATTGGAGAAGAATGTGTATCCAGGTTTTTTGGGATGGAGTGTCCTATATATATCTACTAGTCCTCTTTCTTCCGTTACTCTTTTCAGGGCTAGTATGTTGTTGGGTTTCAGTCTGGTTGACCTATCAAGTATTGATAGGGCTGTCTTGAGGTCTCCCACAATTATTGTGTTATTATTGATTTCTTTTTTCAGATTTGTCAGTAATTGTATTAGATAATTTGCTAGTTTCTCATTGGGTGCATATATGTTTAATAGTCTGATTTATTCCTGTTGCACATATCCCTTGATTAGCATATAGTGTCCATCTTTGTCCCTTGCCTCTTTTCTGAGTATAAAGATGGTGTCATCAGTTATTAATATGGCCACCCCAGCGTTTTTGAGGGTGTTGTTTGCTTGGATGATTTTTCTCCAGCCTTTGATTTTGAGTCTATTTTTGTTCTGACTATTCAGATGTGTTTCTTGTGACAGCAGAAGGTTGGATTCATCTTTTTGATTCATTTTGCCACTCTGTATCTTTTTTTTTTAATTTTTATTGTGGCCAAATTGCATTACAAATCTTTCACTTCATCATTTATGGTACATAATGACAATGAATGAGGGGCATTCCCACCACCAGTGCTGTCCTCCCTCCACCCCTGTTCCCAGTATGCATCCCATATCTCCCTCCTTTACCCCCCAGAATGCTAGTGCAACTGGTCTCCACTTCCCAGC
>PVKC010030365.1:0-14828 GCA_004027635.1 Crocidura indochinensis | reverse complement strand
GCTATCATGTCATGAAGATAATGTGGTCATGAAAACAATAATGGAGCCCTTCATATTTATTCATATGAAGGACTACTCTATGTATTAATAAATACAAGTTACTAAACAATATGGTTCAATTTCAAATATATCAATTCCAACTAGATAGGTAGGCTCTCAGATGACAGAGGAGTATATCTAAATGTATATGAAGACAGAATAAGAGAACAAACAAAAATATTAACATTGGTTATATCTTGTCGGGGAAAATATTTCTATTTAATTTTTTAAATTTCCTCAATAAGCATATCCTATTTTGTGACATGAAAATAGAGATCTTTTGTTAAAACCTTATATCATTTCAATTCACTTTATCTGTAGCATTTCTCAGAATGACTACTCACTTTATCTGTGGAATACTCGGAAATAGATTATTTCTGGCTTTGCACTTCAGGAATTACTCCTGGTAGTGCTCAGGGGACCATATGGGATATTGGTGATGGAACCTACATTGGCCGTGGTGCAAGGTTAGCACCCTACCACTGTATAATTTTTTAAGTCCATGAGTGTTTAGTTCATTATATGTCTAATACTTATATTGGCTATTTAAATAGAACACTTCATAACCTATGGCATATATTCAAGGCCCAGAAATGGTGTCTTCTGGTGGTGAATGACAATCCCACGACAGATACATTGTTCCAGACTCCAGTAGGCACTGTCATCCATGAGTGACATTCAAGGACTGTGACATACTTCGCCCTCATTCAGCAACTCCTGTTTACTGGAATCCTAGTTCTTGCATCTACAGTTTTAATTTTGGCCTTTGTTTGTGTTTTGTTTTTCTTTTTCTTTTTCTTTTTTTTTGAGACACCACTACTTGCAATACTGTTAATTATATACATACAGTGTTCCAATATAATACTTTCCACCAGAGTACCCACACACACACTCTATGATAAACTCATTCTGTAGACCTGTTCTTTTTTGTCTTTGTTTTGGGGCCACACCCAGTGACACTCAAGGATTACTCCTGGCTATGCACTCAGAAATCACTCCTGGCTTGGGGGACCATATGGAATGCCAGGGGATCAAACTGTGGTCCTTCCTAGGTCAGCTGTGCAAGGAAAATGTCCTAATGCTGCACCACCGCTCCAGCCTCTGAGGACCAGATCTTAGGTCCTACTTCCTTTGACTATTTATTACCTTCTTACTGGTTCTTAATACACTATATAGGAGGATAATTCTGTATCTGTCCCTCTTCTTCTGACTTTATTCAGCATGATACCAAACCCATCCAATTGTAGAAAATTGCATGATGTTGTCTTTTCTTATAGGCTTTTTTTCTTTTCTTATAGTAATATTGCATTGGTTGTTGTATCATAGTTTCTTTATCCAGCCATCAATTCTAGGACATTTGCATTGTTTCCAGGTTTTTTCTACTGTAAATAGTGCTACAATGAACACAGGAGTACATGCCTTTTCAAAATACTGTTTTGAGGCTTTTGGGGTAGGTTCTCAGAATTCGTACCTAAGTCAGGTGGAAGTTCAGTTCTCAGTATTTTATGAAGTGTCCATATTGTCTTCTAAAGAGGCTGAACTAGTCAACATTCCCATCAACAATGAACGAGTCAATAAAATTTCAGATTCTTCATTATGTCTGTTCCATGTCTTCTAATCAACAGCTTCATTCTAAATCCTGGAAGACCAGTTGACCCCAGGTCTCTGATTTCAGGTGTCAATAAAAAGGAAAACTTTTCTGTAAGAAACTTAAGAAACTTTGCTATAAGGGAACATGGCTTCAGTGATTCCTTATCATCAGGATCCCACACAGCCTTGCCTGGTTCATCTTCAGCCTCTTGAGTATGTTCTAAATCAATAAAGATGCTACAGAGGGAGAGCAGAGTTCTATGTAAGTCATGTGGGAGTATTTCTGTTAACAAACAACAACTAAGTTAAGAAATAGTATGACTCTGATTCTCTGAACCCTTTGCTCCACAAGAAACTGCAGATGGCAAGAGCAGAGCCAACTGGGGCCCTCCTATCCTCAACAAAGTGAGGTTATTTAGGTTCACCACCTGGTTATTAGATGTGCCAGATGGCCAGCCTGAGCAACGGTTCAGAAAGGGATTAACTTGCCAATTCATTACCCAGGCATGAAAGCTGCCATGAATTTAACATGTCATGCACATGCTAGTACAGAATAGAGGTAATGAGGCATCTCAGAACTCCTTAATGGCAGCCATCTGGCCCTACAGGGCATCTGAAGATCCTCTGTGTCCTGTGGAGATACAGAGTTAAGGACAAGTGTAGAAAGTTGGGTGATGAAGAGAAGAACCTGAGTGTAACCCAAATATGTTCCCATCCTTGGAATTTAAATATTTTCCTCCCATGTCTGCAGCTTTGCTGACTCTTCCACCACCTTACCTGGGTCAGTTTTTTTTTTTATGTTTTTGTTGTTGTACATTTTCATGAGAAAATATACCAAGGCAGATATGTAAAATTGTGGGTGAAGGTGGTTGGGAGTTGGTGGACCAAAATAGCATTCCTTCAGGGAATGGTTTGTGTGTCTGGTAGGTGAGCTGGGATTGGAGGCCTTGTGTAAACTTGCACCCTAGTCGTGGCTTGTGTCAGAAAAAAAAAAAAACCACTCATCAATCCCTCAGTGACTGTCACTGTGGACTGGGCACTTTAGAAGGCAAAACTGTGCCACATTTTTAACCACAGTTTCTCTCCCTTCCTGTTTGCCTCAGTGCCCCATCATACCCAGCACAGTGCTAACCATGTAAAAGTCCCATTCTTGTTGGTAGGAGTCAATCCACTTATTCAGCAGTGGGGACAGAGGAATTCAGGATACAGGGAAACTCTGGGTGGTGTCTCATCAAACACGTAATCATCTCAAAAGAAAACATTGACTTGAGCAATTTTATTCAGAGAAATATCATTATGTTTAAAAGACAGTGACTGCGTGGATGCTGAAGTGATTAAAAAACACATGAGATACATTTGTCTCTTGACAGGTTGTTGTGTTGGAAAGAGCCAGAGGGTCTGCCAGGGGGCGTGAGGAAAGAGGGACCAAGTGCCTTAGAACTTATGGCAGGGGCAATCCAGCCAGAGTGAATGAAGCCCAGGAAAAAATTGAGGTGCCTAACAGGCTGCCATACTTGAGGCAAGAAGGCATTTACCAGTCAGATCATGTCAAGACCTACAGAACCTTTCATTAAACACTGCCTAGGTTTCTACCAGTGCGAGAAATATCTGAGGCTCCTATTTTCAAAGCCCACTTTCTTCACTACCTCATGTTCTAAAACTATTAATTAAAAATACCTCTGTCTGCAATGTAGCCTTCAGGAATTGAGCATGCCTCACAATTATACTCTAAACCACCAGTGGGGAAGAAGAAACGTTATGATCACCTACTCTATGGTACCATCACACTTCTCACTGTTGTCTGAGAAATGATCTCTTCACCACTGCCACAAAAAATAAGAAGGCAACAGTTAGAGGGAGGATGATAAGCCTAAGAGGCTCCTCATCCATGCCTCATATCATAGAAAGTCTACATATTATTAACAAATAGTTTTAAAAGATTCTATTATCATTAAAAAGAAATCAAATGTGCTCAGAGGAAACCAGCACGCATGACACTCAGATAGTATTAAATAAATTATTTTTATAGGTACTTAGGTCATCAAGGTTGTGGCCAGAAATAAGAGATTTTACTTAACAAGATGAGGAACCCAAGACCTGGAGGTAGAGGGGTATTCTGGATCACAGGAAAAATGGGAGAAAAAAAAGTGCCTCACACTCCCATCTTCTCTTGTGCTCATTTCTTATTCTCCATTCTTAATTAGCAATCTATGGTTGTGCCTCCTCAGTCTCAGGATCCTCATTTTGTTGCATTCTCTCACCATTGACAACATGTTTCTTCACTCTATTTTCATAGGGTACAATTTCTGTGTCTCGAGACTAAAGTGTGCTTCAACTTCTCTGTAATTACTCAAATCACCCAGAGTTGCTGAATCTTCACTCTCACTAGCTGGATGTTTCTTGTATACCAAGATCTCCTGCCTTCTCCAAAAAAATTATTTCAATTGCTTTCCAGGACCAGAGATGTAGTACAGTGGTAAGGCATTTGCTTTGCACACAACCAATCCAGGTTTAATCCCCAAGTCCATTAGAGTGACCTCTGAGCACAAAGCCATGTGTTAATCCTGAACACTTTTGGGTATATCCTTCCCTACATTTCCCCAAAATAAAGAATTTTTTTGATGAGAAATTCAGAACCAGTCTTCCCTGGATGCCAACCTGTTGGCCCTCAATGATGTTTCTTTCCATTCAATATCACCTGGAGCATAACCAGACCAAAAACTAAGGAGAACTTAGTGTCAGAGAATCAATGGCAAGCACCAGTTCAAGAGTACAGATAAGGAGATGCTAAGAGGAGATCTGGGTTGGAGAGATAGTACAAGAGAAAAGGTGTTTGCCTTGCGTGTGATCAGCCTCAGTTCAAGTTTCTGACATCACATATAGTCCTCTAAGTAATACCCAGAGGGTTACTTGTGAGCACACACAAAATCCAAGTAACCCCCCTCAGCACTGCCAGGTATGTTTCCCCAAAAATATTGGGGGGGGGGGAAGTCAATGGGTTGATTTAAGATGGATGTTATGAAACAGGGGCCAGGGATGAGAAATTGGGAAAGTGAGTGATGTTACAAAATTTGGTTCTGAAGAAAAATCAATTTCTGGTTTGTCTGGTATAGAAAAGGATTTGGAGAGCTATGTATTACTATTTCCTTTTGCTCTGCAGTATCTTGAAGGTACCACCTGTCACCTAAGTCAGTCTGTCTTGAACACAACCCTATAAATCAGAGTCAACACATCTCACAAAGCAATGATAGGTTAAAGCCAACAGAAGTCTTCACATCTAAATCATAGGGAAACTGGGAATGGGAGTGGAATAATTATAGTGTCCCTGATCAAAACAGATGTCTCCTCACAACCTACTTAGCAGAAAATACATGGAAAGAAAAAGCTAGTCTCTCTCCCCAGACAGCAATGCCTAACAGATCTCTGTCCAAAAGAAAGCACTTTTAAAAAACTCTTCTTTTAAATTATATCTGACGTAGGTGCCTTCTGAAGCAGCATGGCGCCCAAGCTCACAATCAAAACAATCTCAGTATGGACAAACTGACCTCGCACACACATTAGTCTGAGTAAATAACAATAATGGAGGGAAGCAGATGCCCCTAGGGGAGGATGGGGTGCTGAAATCACTTATGAAATCCTACTCATAATATTTTTTAAAACTATAGTATCCAAAAAAAATAATAATAGTATGATTGTTATTGAATCTACTCTATGACAGACACCAAACAATACTCCAACATTATATCAGAGCTCCCCTTAAAGATTTTTTTAAAGTTTTAATTGTATTTCTTTTTTTTTTATTAATCATATTGGTTTACATGTCATTCACAGTATTATTCCAGTTACATAGAAACATTGAATCAGGGGAATTCCCATCACCGAGTTGTCCTCCCTCCACCTCCGTTCCCATTCTGCCTCCCATATCCTCCACCCTCTCCCCGGGGTCTTCTAGATTGAGTGACCCCCTCTGTTTCTGGTTTATTACTTAGTGATCTTATATCTGATTGGGCTTGGTGTCTCCATTGCTTTTCCCTCTAATTGGGAGGCAGGATTAGATAGTTCGAGTTTTGTGGTTTTGTTTGGGGAAGAGTACAGTAATTGAGTGGGGTAAAAATTAAGTATGCCTACAATGGGCAGAGTCCTTCTAGCAGCTCTCATCCTCTGTTTGAGAGATGGGGAAAAGAAAAGGTAAAACACCACAAAAGATTTTAAAGCAATTTTACGAACACCATCAAATCTGGTCCAGTGATAAAAGGTGTTGCTACATCTACTTTGCATGTGAGTAAACAGAGGTTCCATAAGGTGAGTTGAACAGTTCAAGGTCACATGAATAGATCTTGATAGTATCATAAGTCTGTAAGCAGTCAAACATTTTTTTCATTGTGGAATCTGCATAAATGCTGCAGCAGTAGGTTGCTTGTCTTGCATATAGCCAAACAGGGTTCATAGTTCAATTGTAAGTACCTCATATGGCCCCGCCAGCTCTGAGAAGCTTCTGGTGTGACTCCCCCAGCCCCCCAAAAAATTCTGTACTGGGAAAAAAATATCAGGGAACATTTGTCCTTCAAGCTCATGAATATCAGGTGGTTTCTCCTGCCTGTACCAAAGCCTGGTGAAGCTCTGCATTTGTTCTGCCTTAGAGCTCTGTGTTCTGCTGACTATACTCTATTGATAGGAAGAGCAATATATCAACAAGGATATGTTCAACTTCAAGTAACAGAAAACCCATCTAGTAGTGACTATTTAGCAATAGGCACTCAATTATCTTACATAAAAAGAGATGTGAAATTAGGCAAGGTCAGAATTAACACCTTAGTTCAAAATTGTTAGAAAAAGTCTACATTAAAAATGTATGTACATTAATAATTAATCCATCATGATTTACAAAGTTTTTTGTAATAGTTTTAGGTGTACAATGTTCTAATCTAACACCAACTTTCCGACCTGTATCAACTTCCCTCCACTAATGGCCCGAGGTTCTCACTCACCCACCAGCCTGTTCCCTTAATAAGTACATAGGTAATAATTTTAAGTTTGCTTATTGTAGTTTGACTCTTAAACTTATTGTATTATTGGCTCTGTGCTTTAGATAAATAAATATGCCACACTTCTACACCACTGGTGTGCTCAATGCCCATGATTCCTGCCCCTATTACATCCTGTCACCTTCTTACTTGGTCCCTAAATTTCTCATATATTCCTTACTTTTCATTTCTGTAATATAAAATCAGGGCTCATCCTCATTCGATACCTGGCATTACCTCATCCTGTTATTTTATATACAGCATATTAGTGAAATTATTCAGTGTTTGTCCTTCTTCTGACTTACTTTACTTAGCATGATATCCTACAGTTCTATCCAAGTTTTAGTGAGTTATGTGATTTCATCATTCCTTGCAGCTGCTTGGTATTCCATTGTGTATCTATACACCACACTTTCATTATCCATTCATCCTAATGAGTTGGACCCCTGGGTTCATTCCATACCCTAGCTATTGTACTGAGTGCTGTAATAAATAATGTTATGCATATGTTCCTTTGAATAATTTGTGCATTGCCCTGGGGTTAAACCAAGAAGTGGGATTGCTGCATCATGTGGCAGCTCTGTTCTTAGTTTTCTGAGAAATTTTCATACTGTTTTCCATAAGGAGTTCAATCAGACCACATTCCCACCAGCAGAGGATGAGAGTTCCTTTCTGAAAATATATGTTTTTTATTCTACTGGCCTTAAACTTGTAACCTTTTAGTTATCAAAGTCTACTAGAGCATCTAGACTCATAACCATCCAGAAACAAGAATGTCTTAGACATACATGAATCAGACATTTGTGACTTTTCAGGGGAAATTGAAAGTTGTCTTCAAATAGCTAAGTCAACTTTTTTGTCACTGGTCACTTCTAGATTCTTAATTAAAGTCAGGGCAAAAACTAATTTCTCCTGAGCAGAAATATGTACTCCTTGATACTATTTCCACATTGCTCTACTCATTTTCCATTTACTCATAATAAATAGCTATAGATTTAGCAAATTAATACAATTCCTCTTCATTTTCTCACAGCTCTATAGGTCAGAAGCCTGGAGAGACTTGAGTGGATTCTCTAGTTAGATATTCACCAGGTAAAAATCAAGGTTGTAGTTCAGCAAAACTCTCAAGATAATTTACATTGTGGCCAGAATTCAATTCAGAGATCTCCAGGTTTTTCAGGCCATCCACCAGAAATATCTTTCTCTCTCTGTTCCTGAATGTAATCTCTCCAGCTTCAATATTAAGTGTTATATTGAATCCTTCTCATGCTTCTAGTGTCTCTGACTTTTCTCTTGTGTCCTCAGCAAAAAGAAAACTCCTTACTTTGACAGGACTTCGCTGAAATCTGCCTCTGACATAATCCCAAGTAATATCAGATGGTAAAAATCATAGGTGCCATCTTGAAATCCTGCCTCTCTCAGTCATCATAAAAAAAATGGAAATCAAGTTTTACTCCTGGATATCGAAATAGGATCACCCCTTCCTGGTTTACAAAGAGGCAGGTAGATTTCCAATTAAGGTCAGGATCTGGGGCCCGGGAGATAGCATGGAGGTAAGGCGTTTGCCTTTCATGCAAAAGGTCATCGGTTCAAATCCCGGTGCCCCATATGGTCCCCCATGCCTGCCAGGAGCAATTTCTGAGCATGGGGCCAGGAGTAACCCCTGAGCACTGCCGGATGTGACCCAAAAAAGATCAGGATCTGCAAACAAATAAATGAAGGAAAGGAGAGGGGGAGTGAAAGAAATATTGGCTGCTGGGTAGGCAACCATGGGGTTGATTTGCTTATTTCTTTTCCATGAAACTAAACATTAATCATAATTTTGTTTTGTTTTTGTTTTTGTTTTTGTTTTTTGTGGTTTTTGGGTCACACCCGGCAGTGCTCAGGGGTTGCTCCTGGCTCCATGCTCAGAAATTGCTCCTGGCAGGCACGGGGGGCCATATGGGGCACCGGGATTCGAACTGATGACTTTCTGCATGAAAGGCAAACGCCTTACCTCCATGCTATCTCCCGGGCCCATAATTTTGTTTTATAATAAAATACTTTTTCACTGGTAGTCTTTTAAAAATTGTTTAGAATTGCCACATTTTGGAGGTTCTGAAGCTCTCTGGTATCTCAAGCATAGGACCTCACAGATGTTAGATATGTGTTTTACCTTTGAATTAGAGCTGTATCCCTCATGTTTCTTTCTTTCATTTTCTTTTAATGAGAACATGGTGTATAGATACTATTGACCAGGGCAAGATTCTTGCTTCATTTAATCTACCATCCTTCCACCAACTTTCCAGTCTTCACATTCACTATAGTCTCTTTGGCCTTCCCCTTCTGGCCTCATTAATCTGACTGACAGGGAGTTTCTATTTTCTTGTGAAAAATATCTAATGTAGCAAGATTTCTCAGGTCAGATTTTAACTGCTTTGCTTCTGTTAGGCAAAAGTAAAGAACAAGGGTCTACCTGAGAAACACCTATTATAATATATACCCTCACACTGCTCACAATGTTTACAGCAAGCTTTTGCAGGCCTCTCCAGATCTTCCTGAAAGGAAACCACATGTCCTCTCTTCTCCACTGATACCTCATTACCAGCTC
Organism: Crocidura indochinensis; assembly: GCA_004027635.1. Taxonomy (NCBI): domain Eukaryota; kingdom Metazoa; phylum Chordata; class Mammalia; order Eulipotyphla; family Soricidae; genus Crocidura; species Crocidura indochinensis. The sequence goes on along the minus strand of PVKC010030365.1, from coordinate 5,585 downwards.
TTTCCACTCATTGTTTTCTGTTTCTCTGCCTTAACTCTTTTCAGACTGTAAAAATTTTTTCATTTTTCTTTACTTTGGAACCTCTGGTCTCCAGGAGTCTCTATGTGTTTGAACAATGAATGATATGAAGATACTTACAAACTACAGATTATCAACAAGGACCAACTCACTGCCTTTCAAAAGTCTTCTCTTTTGCGGAAACTTGTGTTTACCTTTTATTCTAAGGGCTTTCAAATCCAAGCTCTTGAAGTGCCTCTCCTCACCAGGAGTTCTATTGCTTGCTCTTGTTGCCTTCTTCATTCAAAAGAACCATCCATCAGCTTCTAAAACAAGCCAGCTTGTGTGTGGAATCAAAAGCTACCATCACAGATGGTAAGAGAATGCAGTGGGCATTGTTGTTTGTACACAGGCCTTCATCTCTTTGAGCAGTAGCTCTGTTTGAAATGAATGAGGCAGACAAGAGGAGTGGTTTCAAAAACAACCAGTTTCCTTTGGGCTTTCTTGTTTAAAGTTCTTTGCAGCCCTTTTACTAGAAAGTAAAAAAAAAAAAAAAAAAAAAAAAAAAAAAAAGGATAAAAGGCAAGTTAGAGATAGGCTGTATGTTTTCTCTACTTTGTAGAAGCTGTTTATTTTCCTTCAGTGATTTTGCACAAAAATAAGCTTCTCATCACTAGGAACCTAATCTAGAAGTCAGCCAGTTCTCTTTCCTTGCTGGAGTCTCTTAAGGGCATTGTGCTGGTCAGAGAGGAAGTGTCGTCACTAAAATTGCTATGGCTATGGCTTCTGGAACAGGGAAATGACAGTCCAATTCTTTCCACCTCCCATTTGTAGAAAAAGACCTCTCAATTGCCCAATCTGTTGTATATTTGACTACAGTACTAGTGAGCCCATTTTCCATGTCCTTCAGGACTATTTTGCAATTTCTCAATGACCCTAATGTTGACCCCCAAGTAATAAAGTAATAATGGCCCCAAGTCTTCAGCAGATGGGAAAACATTTAGGATTTATAAAGATTATTGTCCCAATAATTGACCTGGGGTTATCCCCTTCATCTTTGTCTGCAGATAGTTTGCAATGGTTGCTTTTGAGTATGGAGTCAAACAACAGGCCCATCTCAAGAGGTGAAAAGAAGAGTACAATTCATTCTTGACAAATACTTTCATTCATAAACTACCATTGCCACACCCATATTTTCCTGATTACTTTTTCTATTTAATGTGTCGTGTATAGTTTAAATCCTTAAAAAGTGCCTCACATTTAAAATACTTCATGACATTGAGACTAAAGGAGGAAACATCGCTGTCCAAAGAAGTGGAAGCAGAGATATACAAATGGGATTACATCAAAATGAGACGCTTCTGCACTTCAAAGGAAACAGAGACAGGGTAAAAGGTCACCTGTGGAATGGGAGGAAATAACCATGTAATATCCATCAGATAAGGGGCTAATATCTAAGATATACACAGTAATAACAGAACTTAACAAGAATAAGCATCTAACTCTATCAAAAATAAAGAGAAGAAACTAACAGACATTTCCTCAAAGAAGAAATACAGATGGCCAAAACGCACATAAAAAATGCTTCATGTCATTAATCATCAGGGAGATGCAAACCGAAACAACAATGGAATATCATCTCATACCACAGAGATTGGCACACATCACAAAGAACAAGAACATCCAGTGCTGATGGGGATGTAGGAAGAAAGGAATTCTCATTCACAGCTGGTGGAAAGGCCATCTAGTCCAGTCTTTCAGAAAAACAATATGAATGTTTCTTAAAAAACTGGACGTTGGGCTCCCATATGATCCAGCAATATCATCAAAACACAATACAATAATGCCCTCTGCACTCCTATGTTCATAGAAGCTCTATTTACAATAGCCAAAATCTGGAAGCAGACCAGAGTCCCAACAACAGATAAGTGGCTCAAGAAACTGTGGTACATATACACAATGGAATACTACACAGTTGTTAGAAAAAATGAGTCACAAAATTTGCCTTTACATGGATGGAGACTATTATCCTGAGTGAAATAAGTCAGAGGGAGAGAGATAAACACAGAATAGTCTCACTCATCTGTGGTATTTTAAAAAAACAAAAGACAATATGTAGTGACACCCAGAGACACTAGAGATGAGGGTCGGAAGGACTAACCCATGATATGAAGCTTACCACAGAGAGTGGTAAGTGCAGTTAAAGAAATAACTACACTGACAACTACCATGACAATGACAGAGAGAGAAATAGAATGCCTGTCTGGAAGAGAGGCAGGTGATGGGGAAGGAGGAAAATGGGAAGCATTGGTGGTAGGAAAGTTGCACTGGTGAAGGGGGGGGGTGTGCATTTAGTGGCTGAAACCCAACTAGGAACATTTTTGTAACCATGGTACATAAAGAACCAATCATAAAGAATTTATTATTTAAAAATATAAACAATAACTAAAAGTGCCTTAACTCCTTTTGAAATAAGACTTACTATAAAAGAAAGTATAATCATATTTATCAGAAACCTTTCAGGTTTCTTGTTCTTAGAATAGAAGAAAAGGTATAAGGCTCTTCTATCCATAAATGAAAAATCACATGATGTAAAGCAATTTAAATATATTCAAATCTAATAAAATGCAATAATTTGTGTAGTAGTCAATAGTTCAATAATTTAAGTGTATCTCTGATGAATATATATGTTCATATATACATGCATGTTGTTCTCTTCTCTGTACAGAGTGCATACTAAAACTGGGATGATACAGAGAAGGTTAATATTCCCTTTTCAGGATAAAACAGAAAGTTCATCCATATTTTCAGATGTTAATCATAGAATAAATCTCTCAATTATAAGAAAAATAAGATCTATAGATCTAATGTACAACACAGTAACTATAATTAGCTAAATAATATTATATGATCTTCTCAAACATTTTTAGTAACTCTTAAATGTTGCCAGTACTTACACGTAGTTCTAACTATCAAAGTGAAGGATATGTTAATTAACTTTATAGCACCAATCATTGTGAAATTTGATTATGTATTTAATCTTCACTTTGTATACCTTTAATTATTTTTTTATGTTTTATGTCAATGATATCTCAGTAAAGCTTGGGAAGGAAAGGAACTGCCACAACTATAGAGCTTATATATGTGTGTATTTGAGTCTGTGTATATATATTTATGATTCTACTTATTAACATTGGAATTTCACATGCAAGGGAGAGATAAAGACAGAATCTTCTAAATTTTGAAGCTCTCCAAATAAATTAGAAGCCTGCTACACTATAAAATCACTCACAGAAAGACATTTATATCATCTATTCAAAATCCTGGGATACATCATGTATACAGCCACATCATCAGTGCGCATTCTGAGCGCATTCGGAAAACCTAGTTTCCTATACAATAAAAGCTTGACAACTTTATACTAAAGCCAAGGAGATAAAAATTTGAAATGGTGTTATGTCTGTGTTCTAAATAAGTTCACAAATGATCTTCAAATTAACCCACATAAAAATTATTTAGCAACACCAGGAAAATGAAAGTTGAAAAGGGCTTTAAACCTTTTTAATCCTTTAAACACTTTGAAGTGATTTTTTTATCTCCACTTTTTTTTCTGATAAGGTTAAGAAAGGTTAACTAATTTGTGAAAGACCAGATAATAAGTAAGTAGAAGACCCAGGAATTTTAAGCCTGGAACTCACAAGCTTGAAAACAAAAAAAAAAAAGAAAGAAAGAAAAAAAAAGACTATTAACTTAATCTACACCAGTATTTTCCAAGTTTTTTGTTGGTTTATTTTTTGTTTTGTTTTGTTTTTTTGGGCCACACCCTTTTGATGCTCAGGGGTTACTCCTAGCTAAGCACTCAGAAATTGCCCTTGGCTTGGGGGGGACCATATGGGATGCCAGAGGATCGAACTGAGGACTTTCCTTGCAAGGCAGACACCTTACCTCTAGTGCCACCTCGCTGGCCCCCCAAGTTTTTTTATGTTAATAACATAGGGGTTGTAGAGATAGTACAGAGTTTGATGCATTTGCCTTGCATGTAGATGACCTGGTACAGTCCCTTGCATTGTATATGGTACCCTGAAACTCCACTAACAGTGATCTCTGAGCACAGAGCCATTGTAAGCCCTGAGCACAGTCAGGTATGGTCCAAAAATCAAATAAATAAGTCTATATGCCTGAGGTCCTTTCTCAGTTTTATTGCAACAAAATATCTAGGAGGGAATTTGGAAGATTTGTTTAAATAGAAAAAAATGTATAACTAAGATGACCAGAAACTTTAAGAGAAATATCCTATTGTGCAAGGTAGGAAGTGAACCCCAATCTCCTTACTGATTGAATCAAAATCAACAGTATCATACAACTAATAATAAAACATATAATTTCTGAGTTTGTCAAGTTCTGATACAGCAGTCTCTGCACCTTTATGAAGGAATTTCAAGACTCCTATGAAATGCCTTAAATTGAAAGAGTACTAAAGCATGCAGATAGATGGGGGTGGTGTGACTGGCAGAGTTCTTGAAAAGTAATAAAACCAAGATGTGGTTCAATCAATTAAATTGCTCTGTCACTAGCCCTAAAGAAGCCAAAAACATGAAATATAGCCCACCTGTGGGCACAGGAACTGAACCAATAAGCAAGAATCTAATGACACCAGTGCTGGCCCTGGAAAATTCTAGCTGGACCAAATCTAGATAGGAGAAGCTCCTAAGGCAAAATAGGTTTTAATAAAGACTTAAAAAAAACTCATCAAAAGTTCAAAGTTTGGGGCCGGTAAGGTGTCTGCCTTGCAAGTGCTAGGAAGGACCGCAGTTTGATCTCCAGGAGTTCCATATGGTCCCCCCCAAGCCAGGGGCAATTTCTGAGCGCTTAGCCAGGAGTAACCCGTGAGCATCAAACGGGTGTGGCGGAAAAACAAAAAACAAAAGCAAAAAAAAGTTCAAAGTTCTTCCACCATCACAATACCCTGATAGAAAAACTCTTATATCTACAGAAAACACCACTCAATAAAATTTTAAGAATATTTATAAGCCCACCCCAAAAGCCAATCAGTGCTCTTCCCTCTAAAGGCATTCCTGTTTTATCTTAAATGTGTTATTCTCTCTTTCCCTACACAGATTCTGTAAACAAAAACTCTTTTACTTTGCTATTTGTTTCCTGCTAAAATTCTTTCTATTAAAAAAACAACATTCTTGGAACACCTGGGCAAGGGCAAAACTGGTTCTCCTTTTCTAGAAAGGAAATTCCTCATTCCAGCCTGAGTTCCTAAGTTCCCTGAGAATCTCATTGGCTGAGATAAGTTCCCTTGATGTGTAGAACAAGTGGATCTCAGTTTGACAACTGTAATGTGGAACTAGTCATATGTAAGATCTGTGTAAGAATTTATAGCAAGTTTTCCTCCACCCAAATCTTCCCAGGTGACTATCCTTGTGACCAATGTACAGAGTACATAGAGAGGGAACTGATTGATTCATCTAGGCTGCTATGTCTCTTCTCTCCTTTACATAAGTCATTTCCAACCATACCATACCTCTTCCTACACTATTTCTTTCTATACATGCATACATATAACAAATACTAAGTTCTAA